>CATOUR010000336.1:0-39785 GCA_951848785.1 Callosobruchus maculatus
CTATCCGTCGCACTGGCGGGTAAATCAGTCCACGTTGCAGCAGGTACGCCAGCTGGTGAGCCAGATGGAGCAGGGCGAAGACGGGCAGGAGACGCACGCTATCGTCACCCGCGAGCTGCTGTTTATGCAGCTGCTGGTGCTGCTGCGCCGTGGTAGCCTGGTGGAAGGCCTGGAAAATAACGACGCGCGGCTGAACCAGCTGATGGCCTGGCTGGAGGACCATTTTGCCGAGGACGTGTGCTGGGAGACGCTGGCGGAAGATTATTCATTGTCGCTGCGCACGCTGCATCGACAGCTTAAGCAGCGCACCGGGCTGACGCCGCAGCGCTACCTTAACCGCCTGCGCCTGATAAAGGCGCGCCATCTTTTACGCCACACCGACGAAAGCGTCACGGATATCGCCTATCGCTGCGGTTTCGGCGACAGCAATCACTTTTCGACCCTGTTTCGCCGGGAATTCAGCTGGTCGCCGCGCGATATCCGGCAGGGGAAAGACGCGTTGCTTCAGTAACGCGAGGGCAGTCACCGTTTTCAGGCCGCAAAAAGGCTAATAATGTCCGGTTATTCACCGTAGAGGTTGTGGGGTGTGGCCGCTCAGTTAATTCTTCGCAAAGATGATTTTTTTCGCCTCCGCGAGTCAGGCCGTCGCGGTGGCGGACCGCTACCCGCAAAACGTCCTTTGCCGGGCACACCCACGAGTTCTGCGAGCTGGTGCTGGTGTGGCGCGGCAACGGTTTACACATCCTCAACGACCGGCCATATCGCATCACGCGCGGGGATCTGTTCTACATCCGCGCCGAAGACAAGCACGCCTACGCCTCGGTTAACGATCTGGTGTTGCAGAACGTCATCTACTGCCCGGACAGGCTCCGGCTGAATATCGACTGGGCGGCCAGCATCCCCCGTTTTCTTGATGCCGGCGGCGAACCGCACTGGCGCTTAAGCAGCAGCGGCATGGCTCAGGTGCGCCAGACGATCTCCCAGCTGGAGCAGGAGAGCCAGAAAAGCGATCCGGTGGCTAACCAGATGGCGGAACTGCTTTTCGCCCAGCTGGTTATAACCCTCAGGCGCCATCGTTACGCCACCGATAACCCCTCCGCTACCGCGCAGGAAGCCCTGCTGGACAAGCTGATCGCCCGGCTCGCGGGCAGCCTGAACAAAAGCTTCGTGCTGGGAAAAATTCTGCGAGCAGGAGCAGTGCAGCGAGGCGCGCGCTGCGCCAGCAGTTCCGCACCCAGACGGGGATGACGGTGAACCACTACCTGCGCCAGCTGCGCATCTGCCACGCCCAGTACCTGCTGCAGCATACGGAGCTGATGGTCAGCGAGGTGGCGATGCGCTGCGGCTTTGAGGACAGTAACTACTTTTCGGTGGGTGTTTAACCGCGAGGTGGGGATGACGCCGGTTCAGTGGCGACATCGCAGTCGAAAGGCGGCCTGATCAGCTCGCCATGCCGAGGCCGACAATGTTGGCGGCAATGATAATCACCACGCGCAGCCCAGGCTCAGCACGCCCACCGGACGACGCGGCGTTATTCCACTCCTTCAGCCAGCCAGCCCACCAGCCCGCCGCACAGGACGTAGAAGCTCATGTGCAGCATCCAGCTTATGTAGTCGTACTGCGGCGGAATGCTGGCGTGGGCCCCAGGCGTAAAAAAAGAACTGCAGATACCACATCAGGCCGCCAAGGGCGGAGAGCAGCACGTTGGTGATGATTAAGGATTTTGCCAGCGAGAAGTCGGCTTTTACCGACAGATTTTTCACCTTTGCCAGACGAATAAAGCAGAAGCCGAGGTTTACCAGCGCGCCGCCGCCCATGATCACCACGTAGCTTGGCAGGGCCACGTACAGCGGGTCGACGCCCAGCGCGGCGGCTGCTTCGTGCATAGGTTTCGCCGCGTTCATGGCGAACGACATGCCCGCCGAGAAGATGCCGCACATCACCGCCAGCAGCAGCCCTTTCTTCAGGTTAAAGTCTTCGGCCTTGATGCCCATCCTGCGCTCTTTCAGCTGGCCCGCACGGGTGACGATACCCACGCCGATCACCGCTACCAGCACGCCCAGCAGGGTCATCCGCCCGCCCTGGGTGTTGATCAGCACGTCGAAATCGCCGTTGAGGATCGGCGTCATCAGCGTGCCGACGATCAGCGTAATGCCAATCGCGATGCCAATCCCCATCGACATGCCGAGGTAGCGCATGGTCAGGCCGTAATTGATATTACCGATGCCCCACATCGCGCCGAACAGAAACACCGGCAGCAGGGTGGAGGCACTGAAGGAGGAGAAGTAGCCCCAGAAATCCGGAAGCAGCATGGCGCTGATGGTCCAGGGCAAAATCAGCCATGAGACCGTACCGCCAACGGACCACATGGTTTCCCATGACCAGCCCTTAATCTTTTTAAACGGGGCATAGAAACAGGCTGCACTGGCCGCGCCTATCAAATGCCAGAAGATACCCATCGTAATCGCATGATTCATTTTTACATCCTCATCGTTTTTATAGTCGGTGGCTTCCCGCCGACCTGATGAGTGTAAAAATTAGGCGGTTCAGTAACCTTGAGAAGGTTGCCGCACTTTTGTTCAGGGTGGCAATTATCACGTTAAGCAGGTGAGCAGACTCACAATTTTGTGATTTATCGAAACGCGAATAACCTTATAAAAACTACGGCATTGATAATCATTTTCAATATCATTTAATTAACTATAATGAACCAACTGCTTACGCGGCATTAACAGCTGTGCCGCCCGACACTAATGGAGAGGATTATGAGTTATACACTGCCATCCCTGCCGTATGCCTACGACGCACTGGAACCGCATTTCGACAAGCAGACGATGGAAATCCATCACACTAAACACCACCAGACCTACGTGAACAACGCGAATGCTGCGCTGGAAAGCCTGCCAGAGTTCGCAAACCTGCCTGTTGAAGAGCTGATTACCAAACTGGACCAGCTGCCGGCAGACAAAAAAACCGTGCTGCGTAACAACGCTGGCGGTCACGCTAACCACAGCCTGTTCTGGAAAGGCCTGAAAACCGGCACCACCCTTCAGGGCGACCTGAAAGCGGCTATCGAGCGCGACTTCGGCTCCGTTGATAACTTCAAAGCGGAATTCGAAAAAGCGGCTGCAACCCGTTTCGGCTCTGGCTGGGCGTGGCTGGTGCTGAAAGGCGACAAGCTGGCGGTTGTTTCTACTGCGAACCAGGACTCCCCGCTGATGGGTGAAGCTATTTCTGGCGCATCCGGTTTCCCAATCCTGGGTCCTGGACGTGTGGGAGCACGCTTACTACCTGAAGTTCCAGAACCGTCGCCCTGACTACATCAAAGCGTTCTGGGATGTAGTGAACTGGGACGAAGCAGCAGCGCGTTTCGCCGCTAAAAAATAAGGTTGCATTGACGCCTGTGAGAAGCGAGTCTGATGACTCGCTTTTTTTGTGTATCTGAAGGAGTAGAGATGCATTACCCGGTGAATGTGTTTACAGGGCAAGGTAAGGGAGTACGACCGGCAGCCGCCCGAGCGCCATCGCCAAGGTGCAGGTCGACGGCGAGCTGACGCTGACCCGAGCTCGGCCTGGCGGGTGACCAGCAGGCTGAAAAGAAGATCCACGGGCGGGCCCGAGCGCGCGCTGTGCCACTATCCGCGCGAGCACTATCAGCACTGGAAAACCGAATTTCCTGAGCAGGCGGACCTGTTCGTCGCGCCGGCGTTTGGTGAAAATCTGTCGACCGAAGGGGCTGACGGAGAAGAACGTCTTTATCGGCGATATTTACCGCTGGGGCGATGCCCTGATTCAGGTGACGCAGCCACGCTCGCCGTGCTTCAAGCTTAACTACCATTTCGGCATTCAGGACATGTCGGCCCAGCTGCAAAACGCGGGTAAAACCGGCTGGCTGTACCGCGTGGTGCAGGCGGGAGAGGTTTCTGCGGATGCGCCGCTGGCGCTCGCCTCGCGCCTGAGCGATGTCTCCGTGCATGAGGCCTGCGCCATTGCATGGCATATGCCGTTCGATGACGAGCAGTATCATCGGCTGCTGTCGGCGGCGGGGCTGTCGACAAGCTGGACCAGAACGATGCAGAAGCGGCGGATAAGCGGGAAGATCGAGAGCAGTTCGCGGAGATTGTGGGGGAAATAATGCCCCTCACCCCGGCCCTCTCCCCAAAGGGGCGAGGGTGAAAAGACCGCACCGAGCCGTCCCCTCTCCCCTATGGGGAGAGGGTTAGGGTGAGGGGATTACGAACGCTTATACAGCGGCAGCCACAGCGTTAACCGCAACCCGCCCAGCGGGCTGTCATCGGCCCTTCACCCAGCCGCGGTGCTGCTGCATGGCGGTTTCGACAATCGCCAGTCCCAGCCCCGTACCGCCAGATTCACGGTCGCGCGCTTCGTCGGTACGATAGAACGGACGGAAAATTTGCTCGCGATCTTCCGGGCTGACGCCTGGACCGTCGTCGTCCACGATGATGGTGATCCCGTCTTTATCCACCGAAAACGCCACTTCAATCTTCGTATGGGAATAGCGCAGGGCGTTACGCACGATATTCTCCAGCGCGCTTTCCAGCGTGTTGGGGTTACCGTACAGCGGCCACGGGCCCGGCGGGAAATTGACGGTGAAGGATTTGCCCATCTGCTTCCGCTTCGAACGCCGCGTTGTCCAGCACCTCGTGCCACAGCTGATTGGCTTTCACCGTTTCGCTCACCAGCGCGTTTTTCTGCTGATTGCGCGACATCACCAGCAGATCGTTGATCATGCTGTCCAGGCGCTGGGGCTTCCGTCTCAATACGCTCCAGCTCTTTGCTCTCGCCGCTGCGGCGACGCAGCAGGGCGGTACCCAGCTGCAGGCGCGTGAGCGGCGTGCGCAGTTCATGCGAGATGTCCGACAGCAGGCGTTGCTGTGCGGTCATCATGCGGTCAAGAGCGCTTACCATCTGGTTGAAGCTGGTTCCCGCGGCCAGAAACTCCTGCGGCCCGGATTCCAGCTCCGGATGCTGCAGGTTGCCCTGTGCCACTTCGTCCGCCGCGTTTTTCAGCTTACGCGCCGGTTCGCCAGGCTCCATGCCAGCCATAACAGCAGCGGAGAGCTGACCAGCATCGTGACAATCAACAGCAGAAGCGGGACGGTCAAACAGCAGGTTGATGAAATCGGACTGGGAATTGCTCGCTGGGCGAATCAGATAGAGCTGGTAGTTGTCCTCCCCATCCCGTACCGAGAAAGGGCCAACCATCTCTACCCGACCATATTTCTTTTTCTGTGGGTGATCGGCGTTATCCGCCTGGCCAATAACAGTTGCGGATAATCTGCATCTCATTGCGATCGGCCCCAATGACGCGGCCTTCGCTGGTCACCAGCAAAGGCGTTGTCCGGGGGGCGCCCACTTGTCGATAGCGCGAAACAGCCTGCGCCACCACTTTAAATCGTTCGGCGGATCGTTTGCCAGCTCCGCTTCCACGTGCTGCTCGATCATCACGCCCTGACGTTGCTCGCTGTCCAGCAGCTCCGTCATCTGGCGTGAGTCGAGTTTTGGCAACATCAAAACGAGCATTAAAACCAGTGCCAGCGTCAGCCAGAAGATGGCGAAGATGCGGGCGGTTAAGCTGCCTATCATGAAGCGGAAAACCATCAGATAACCGCGACCACGCAGGGTTTTAACCACGGATGACCGTCTTTACGCTCCGGCAGCTTACGGCGGAGGTTCGAGATATGCATATCGATAGCGCGGTCAAACGGCGTGAGGCGTTTACCCAGCACTTCCTGGCTTAAATGCTCACGCGAAACAACCTGGCCGAGATGCTGCGCCAGCAGATACAGCAGGGTGAACTCGGTGCCGGTCAGCTCAAGAACTTCACCGTCGAAGCTCGCTTCCTGACGGCCCGGATTCAGGCTCAGGGAGTCAACTTCCAGCGTTGGTGAGCTGTTGTCGGTATTCTGCTGCTGCTCGCCTCCAGTGGGAACGGCGCAGGATGGCGCGAATACGGGCTACCAGTTCACGATCGTTGAACGGCTTAGGTAAATAGTCATCCGCCACCAGCTCAAGGCCGAGTACACGGTCAAGCTCGCTGCCGCGCGCGGTCAGCATGATAACGGGGGTCTGGTGTGTCTGGCGAAGCTCTTTCAGCGTATCAATACCGTTTTCTTCGGCATCATTACGTCGAGCAAAAGTAGATCGATGCTGTCGTCAAGGAGACTCAGCGCCTGTTCCCCATCATGGGCAACCAGGACGTTGAAACCTTCCATGTCGAGCAACTCCTTTAAAAGGGATGTGAGCTCTCGGTCATCATCAACTAACAGGATTTTATTCATTGTTTAAATACCTCCGAGGCAGAAATTACGACATCAAGGCTATCTAATCCATGACTTTACGTTGTTTTACACCCCCTGACGCATGTTTGCAGCCTGAATCGTAGACTGTCTCTCGTTGAATCGCGACACGAAAGATTTTGGGAGCAAGTGATGCGCAAAGTTACCGCTGCCGTCATGGCCTCAACGCTGGCGTTCAGTGCGTTTAGCCAGGCTGCTGTAGCTATCAACAGCGATAACGGTTCCTCACTGGAGGGCGCAACGCAGCACAGCAGCCAAAGCCATATGTTTGACGGCATAAGTTTAACCGAACATCAGCGTCAACAGATGCGAGATCTGATGCAGAGGGCACGACACGATCAGCCCCCTGTTAATGTTAGCGAAATGGAGACAATGCATCGCCTTGTCACCGCAGAAAATTTTGACGAAAGCGCTGTACGCGCTCAGGCAGAAAAAATGGCGCAGGAACAGGTTGCCCGCCAGGTAGAAATGGCGAAGGTCCGCAACCAGATGTTCCACCTGTTAACGCCCGAGCAGCAGGCGGTTTTGAATACCAAACATCAGCAGCGTATGAACCAGCTGCGTGAGGTTGCACGGATGCAGCGAAGCTCAGATATGACGCTTTTCAGTAGCAATAGCAGTACCCGTAGTAACCAGTAAACCCTGTTTTCCTTGCCATAGACACCATCCCTGTCTTCCCCCACATGATGTGGGGGTTTTTTTTATCAGGTACTTAGAAAAAATCCCTTATAAATCAACCCTTCTTGCAACAGCCATAAGCAGTTACAAGAAGGATATAGCGTTACGGGTGTAGACAAGATGTAGACAACATTGTCACACCGCCAACCCGCCGCCGAGAGGGTTTAACGTTACTGCGTGTTGCAGGTAATCAGGTGCAAGGTGAGCATAAACCATCGTCTGTTGTATGCTGGCGTGCCCCAGAATTTGCTGTAACGCAATAATGTTTCCCCCGTTCATCATGAACCAGCTTGCAAATGTATGCCGAAGCACATGCGTGGCCTGCCCGCGTGGTAAATCGGGCTTAACCTGTTTGAGCCGTTCGCAGAAGTTTTCATAGTCAACTTTGAACAGTGGCCCGGTGTCGCTGGTCTTGATCTCTTTCTCCAGTTCTTCCGATATGGGAACCGTGCGCTTTTTCCCGTTTTTGGTCTTAAGGAACGTCACGCGCCCGTGATTAACCTGCTCACCTCGCAGCGTGCTGCCTTCACCCCAGCGTGCGCCAGTGCTGAGGCATAGCAGTGCTACGCGTCGATCGTCGCCGGTCAGAGTATCCAGCAATTTGCTGATCTCTGATTTGGCGAGATAGGTCATAGCTGGCGGCGCTTCTTTCAGTGGTTCCAGACCCTTACAGGGGTTATCCTTCCTGAACTCTTCCAGCTTTATCAACGTGCTGAACATTCCGGACAAACGGTAAATATCCCGGTTGATTGTTGCTGCGCTGATACCGTCTTCCAGCCTTTGGCTTCGGTGCTGTGCAATCATTCGCTTGTTCAGTCGGTTAACGGCTGGATCACCCAACGCCCTGATCGTTTTATTCAGGTGCCGCTTTTCAATCTCGCCATTTTCCCTGAGTCTGTCCATACAGCAGCCACCAGGTATCTAACAACTCGCTTAAGGTGCGGCGGTCAACGCTCGCGCCCAGCCATTCTTTTTTGTCGGCGTTGGCTAGTACATAACGCTCAAAAAGAACCGCCTCTTGTTTCTTCTCAAATCGCCTGCGGATACGTTTTCCGTTACGTCCGCGCGGCCATACGTCTACTTCATATTGACCACCTTCGAGCTTCTTAATCGACATAGCGAAGCCCTCCGGTATGACAGAGTGAAATTGAATCTATCCAGTCAATGAAATCATGGTGCAGTGTTAACCAGTTTTGCGGGCGGAGCGGCGCGACGTTGCCGCAGCTTCTGGCCCATCAAGAGAGAGAGCCGGGGCGATTTGTCCGGCTTCTGGTGCAGTATTTCCTGTCATTAACCAGAGCGTGTATTTCGCAAAGTGGGGGTGTTGAGTGATCTTGAGCAAGATATCGCTGCCGATACTCTCCACTCTACCTGTCTCATAATATTTTTGGGTTCCGGCAGGTATTCCAGTCAATTCAAAGAATTGCTGCCTTGTTAGCCCCTCCGCATCTCTAATCACACGAATTTTTTCACCCATCCCACTTGACGGGGTGGAAATCTCTACCATAACATTGTCCTCAAGGGTGGTAATCTCTACCATGAGTAACCGCCAATATAAGCAGTTACAGGCCGAAATAAGCGTTCAAACGCTTCAAAGGGGATTATGACACATGAGCGAAAAAGATTTAGAGGGGTTCATTGAAGTGCGTCACGCTGTTGACGCGGTTCCATACCCAAAATTTGCCGAATTGATCGGTAAGAAGCCCGCCACGGTTAAGAGCATGATTGAAGACGGTAAGTTACCGATCATCCCGTGGAAGAACCCGGAAAGCCTGGGCGCCCGTGCTGAGAACTGGATCTATATTCCTGAGTTCAACCGCGCAATGCGTGACGCCTATTACAACCGTCCGAGAGAGCAGCGCGACGCCTGGTTACTGTGGATCGGTCTTTGAGGTTATCGCGATGAGCCAGAAAACAGCCAACCACGAAAACCGGGTGCGTGAATGCAACAACATTCTGGACACCCATTTAAAAGATATGCAAACGGGCTTCATGATTCGCACCAATAGCGGCGAGTTTATGATCAGGGATAAAAAGCTGATTAAGAAAATAACCAAAGACGTGGCCCGCCATGTTGATGGTGAATTGCTTAAATTGGGAATGTGAGGGGGTTTTTGTGGCTGTGCAATTAATACAGTTAAGTCGTCACTCATATTTATATCGTGGCTTCACTATTCAGAAATGCCCGCGTAATCCATTTACGTTTAAGCACTCTTATCGTATTTCCAGCAATGGTGATTATTACGGGCGTGACTTTGCTTTAGCGGAAGCCATGCGCACGGTTGACCAGATGTATAAGCAAGGGGGCAGTAATGCACGATGATGGCCCATCACTGGCAAGCCTGCTTAAGCACGGGTGCCAGGTCACACACTTCAAGAACTCACGCGGCTGGCTGGAAACGCCGGACGGAAGATTTTTTAAGCCCGAACCGGCGAAGGTTCAATTTATCAAAGGTAAAAATAAACCGTTTATTTATACCCAAAGAATAAATAAAGGCTTCCTGCTTACACTGGCTGAATTATTTAAAAAGCTAATTAAGTAATTCGGTTTTAAAAAATCAACTCTGTTTTCTCCGCCTCTTTATTAAGTGGCGGCGGTTCAACTCATTCTTTTTTTGAGGAAGAGATTATGACCAGACGTGATCAATATAGCTTCATTTTGCATGTTCTTTTACCTGCTATCGAAAATGAAGGCTTAACCATTAAAACCCGCCGTGATGGTGAGTTAACCCTTTCTGCCACTGGATCAGTAACCACTAATTTTATCAGCAACCTGCGCCAGCACTGCATTGAAGAATTGCAGCGCCCTTCTATTCCCTCTTCCCCATACGGAGTTTAACTCGATGAAACATGTAATGATTGATATTGAAGCTTTGGATAAAAAGCCAACTGCGGCGATCGTCTCTCTTGCTGCGGCTGTATTTGATCCCATGACTGGCCGTGTTGATGCGTCAATGTATCGCACCGTCAACATTGAAAGCAGCGAGGCAGCAGGCGGAACCATCGGCGCAGATACTGTGAAATGGTGGTTTAAGAAGTCCCGCGAGGTTCAGGCCGCTGTATTAAGCGATCAGGCTGTGCAGTTGGGCGTTGCTCTCGCTGACCTGAACTTGTTTGTTCTTGCGTATTGCGATGCTGATTCGGTAAAGGTTTGGGCGCGTGGCACTGACTACGATATGCCGATCATCAGCCACGCGATGCAGTCTCTTGGTATCCGGCCAGTATGGAATTTCTGGAACGTTCGGGATGTTCGCACGGTTGAAGAAATATCTTTAATGGTTTGCGGGTACGCCTCCCGCCGTTTAGTTGATGAGAATAAGCACAATGCTGCCGCTGACGTCTGGAACCAGATTGCGCAGCTTTCTGACAATCTGAAAGCTATTACAGCCGCTGGGAATGATAAATCGGCGGAGGCGGCATTATGATCCGCCCGTTCATCAAATGGGCAGGGGGTAAAACCCGTGTCCTCCCTGACCTGCTGCCGCATCTTCCTAAAGCCGACTGCCTGATCGAACCGTTCGTAGGCGGCGCATCGGTATTTCTGGCGACTGAATACCGCCGCTATGTGCTGGCTGATATCAACCCGGATCTTATTAACCTGTATCGGGAAGTCACCCGTTACCCGGACTTAGTGATCGATGCGGCCCGCGAACTGTTCAACAGTAAGAACAGCCCGCAGGGGTACAACGAAGTCCGCGCCGCGTTCAATAAGCAGGTAGGTACGGTAAAAAGCGGTGGGTTGCGTTATGGCGCTGAAATGGCGTGCATTATGCGCGCTGCTCAATTCCTGTATCTGAATCGCCACGGTTATAACGGCTTATGCCGATACAGCCGGAAGACTGGCTTTAACGTGCCGTTTGGCAAGTATAAGAGCGTCTACTTTCCTGAAAATGAAATCCGCCTGTTTGCCGAAAAGGCCAACGATACAAAGGCAATATTTCTTTGCGCGCCGTTCCAGCGTTCTCTACAGGTCGTCACGGGTGGCGATGTTCTCGTTTACTGCGATCCGCCTTACCTGCCTGAAAGCAAAACAGCCGATTTTACCCAATACCACACCGAACCATTCACGGAAGAAAACCACCGCCAGTTAGTCCAGGCACTGCTGGAAGTTAACCGTAAGCATGGCGTGAAGGTCGTCATTTCCAACAGCGACACCGAAGCCACCCGCGCGATTTATCAGCCCTTCAAGATGCACGAAATCAGCGTGCAACGTTCCGTCAGCACTGACAAAGACAATCGGCAGAAGGCCAAAGAAGTGATCGGCGTGCTGCCTGTTTGCGACTGCTGCGGGCGTTACGGCGGCGGTTGCCCTGATTGTGGCGCCGTAATGGGTGATGCGACTTACAACGCGATGGTTGCGGCGGGCACGTTTGACGATCTGGAGGCTTTCTAATGACTACTTTCACAGCACCATCAGTAATTGTTCCAACGGATATAAGCGCAAAAGTTCGTGAAATTGAAACGGCCTATAAGCGCTTCCTTTCTGAATTCCGCATACCTGACGATCATAAAATCGTCGTGAATTACAGCGGCGGTAAAGATTCAACGGTAACACTTGCCATAGCTCACGCGCTTTTTGGTGATCGCGTGCAAGGTCTTATGGCCGACACAGATAACGAGCATGAACTGACGATCGAATACGGGCGCACTATTCATCAGCAAATAGGTTGTAAGCCTGTTCAGGTTGTTAAGCGGAACTATACGGAAGAAGACTTTGCCCGCCGCCGCGCTTATTTACAGAAAAATTGGCCGAAGCGTCAGACTATCCGTATGGGGGCGTATCGTGGTGTGGTGATGCCTTCACTGGCCCGCAAAGATACGAAGTTTGCAAAAGCATGGATGCAAACAGCGAAGCGCTGGGGAATTGAGTTTGAGACAGCTTTAGATGCTGCATTGTCAGTTCTGGGCCAGCCGTCTGGAAATAGTTTTCTGGATGCTGCATTGCTTCATGGCAAATTCCCAATGCTGCGCGATCGTTTTTGTACCGACGAACTGAAAATACAGATTGCCTTTGATGCGGTGATGAAACCTTTGTTAGATGAAGGTGAAGTCATAGTGCAGTGGTCAGGTGTCAGGGCTGATGAGTCATCAAAGCGGGCTGGCTATGAGCGCTTCTCAACAGACCAGCGCGATCCCCAATTCCTTTACAACTTCCTGCCTATCCACCAGTGGACGGCGAAAGACGTTTTTGCCCTTCATAAACATTTTGGTATCAAGCCTAACCCTCTTTATACGCAAGGTGCCGCCCGTGTTGGCTGCATGAACTGTGTGCTTTGCAACAAAGAAGAGATAGCCGAAACAGCAGCGCGCTGGCCTGAACATATTGATAAACATCGCCAGTGGGAATTGCAGGTCAGGTTGGGGAGTCGCTGGGTTCACTGGATGAGTGTCGGCGAGGTTAGCCAGCGCTGGATGTCGTCTGTTCTGGGTTTCCGTGAAATCACTGACCGGCACGGAAAGAAAGTGAAGGTTCGAAACAACCTGGGCAAAGAAGTGATGCTTCAGGGGCTTACGCCGGAAGTGCAGCATATTGACTGGTCTGGATTTTACGGGCCACGCGGCAACCTCAATTCGCCGGGTGTTGATGAGGTTCTTGAGTGGGCCAAATCTGGGCGCGGTGAGCAGGTATATGAACTGGCTTTAGCAGGTCTTGAAGCCAGCGTCTGTTCATCTCGTTATGGATTATGTGAATAAGCAATGACCACGGCAACCCGTGGCCGTCGCGCCCCTTCTCCACCTCCACCGTATCCGGGTAGCACTGACAATGCTATCCCTTACGCTTATGGCGGGAACAAGCCATACCAGCCGATTGGCGTTGATGTTGCGCCAGGGCTGGATGGTTTCGACTATCTCACGCCGGAAGGCACGCGTAAGCATATTGCATTCAGTGAACTGGTAGCGGAAGACGAAAAGCCGGAACGCAGTAAGCTGCTGCGTCGCCGTCTGGCTTCTCTTCCGCAGTATGTTCGCCGCCACTTTGCCGCGAAACTTGATGCGCTGGACGTGAAAGACCGCAAAGCGGCAGATCACTGGCTGCTTAATACCTTTGAGCGCCACGTATTAACGCGTATTGATAGCGTGAACAGTGTTTACCAGCCTGACACTGTGATGCCCGGCATTTTGCTGACAATCCGAGACCAGCTTTTCCGTATGCTGTGGGCAGGGAAAAAAGAGTTAAAAAGACTGGCTTATACGCTTGCCGATATCTTTACGAGCGAGTTTATACGCGAGTCCGATCACCAGTTGGCGCGCACCGGTGATCCTGAGTTCGCGGCTCTTTCTGGCTATGGGCGTATTGCGTCGCTGGCGGTGCATCTGAAAACGCCGATCCCCGGATGGACAGCGTATTGCAATGAAGAACTTGAAGCGGAGGATGCGTTACGCGCGGTTCTTCGTCTTGAGTCACCGCAGTGGTGGTTAAACCGTCTGCGCCGTATCAATGCCCGATGGCGTGAGCATTTGATGATCGCAGCGGGATACGTCCAGAAAAAATCCTCCCCATACAGTAGCGCCCCTTGCCTTACGGAATGGCTGGCCCAGAAAAAGGCTAATCGCGAATACCTTAAGGCTATGGAACTGGAAGACCAGGACACGGGCGAGCGTATTTCACTGATCGATAAAGTTGCTGGCAGCGTTGCCAATCCGGCCAACCGTCGCCGCGAACTCATGACGAGAATGCGCGGATTTGAAGATCTGGCGAAGCTGGAAGGGCTGGCCGGTGACTTCTATACGCTGACAGCACCTTCCCGTTACCACTCTATGCAGCATAACGGGCGCCGCAATAATAAATACTGTGGCGCGTCGCCGCGTGAGACGCAGCAATATCTTTGCAAAGTCTGGGCGAGAACCCGCGCAGCGTGGAAGAGAAAAGGGATCCGCGTCTTTGGTTTCCGCGTGGTCGAACCGCACCACGATGCAACGCCACACTGGCATTTACTTCTTTTTATGCGCCCGGAATGCGTCGAACAGGCGCGCGAAATTTTCCGTAAATATGCCCTGAAAGAAGACGGCAACGAACCGGGAGCGCAGGAAAACCGCTTTCAGGTTGTACCGATCGACGATGCCCACGGCAGCGCAACCGGCTACATAGCGAAATACATTTCGAAGAATATCGACGGCTTCGCGCTGGATGGTGAGAAGGACGACGAAACCGGGGAAGACCTGAAAGAAATGTCACTCCGCGTTAGCGCGTGGGCATCGCGCTGGGCTATTCGCCAGTTTCAGCAGATCGGCGGTGCGCCGGTCACGGTATATCGGGAACTTCGCCGCCTGGGCGATCGCGAACTGGTGTTACACCCTGAACTGGAAACCGCCCGGCAGGCCGCTAACGGTGGCGAATGGGATAACTACGTATTAGCCCAGGGTGGCCCGTTGGTTGAGCGCGATAAGCTGCGCATCCGTCTGAACTATGAAACCACTGAAAACGGTAACGCCTACGGCGATAACGTCCAGCGAATCACTGGTATTTACTGCCCGATTACGGGCAATGACTCTTTGATCTTCACCCGCACCACTCAATACAAAATCGTGCCGAAGCGCCAGGGCGCTGACGGTGTGGCCGTTGACGTTGGTTTTTCAGGCGGCAGCGCCGCCCCTCGGAGTTCTGTCAATAACTGTACGCGGGATCCCGCGGCAGGTGCTGACGGTGTTGAACATGCCGCCAGCGAAGCTGTAGGACAGTCAGAATTGACTGTGCCAGCTGAGGGCGTGACGGTGAATTTTGATGCGCTTTCACGGCAGGAAAAGCGAGAACTGGCGCAGCGGCTTAGTGAAGACGTTCGGAGTAAGCGTAAAAAGCGGCCTCCACAACGGGAAGAAGGGGTCAGGCTGTCCGTGAAAGAGCAGCAGATCAGTGAACTGCTGGTGCTGCGTGGGATTGATGCCAGCGCCGGAATGGTCAGGTCGATGATGGCCGGTGCGTCAGTGGCTTGCGGCGATCTTGTCATGACCGTGCAGGGCGGGCGGTTGGTATCCCGCAGCCGTGCCGCGTCGGAAAAAATGCCATCGCAGGTGATGGCGGCGAAGAAAAAGACAAGCGACCTCGTGAGCAGGATGAAGGCTGCATTTTCGGGGCGGAAGTAGGATGCCGATCGGCATGGTCGGCTTTGACAGTGTGGTACCGAAATACCGCGATGGCCGGAACGGTCAGCTTTGACGGTGTGGTACCGGATTCCGGCAAATACAGCCATTTCCGGCAGTGTTGGACGTACATCGAGAACCGTCATTTTTAACAGTGCTGCAGGTGGTTAAAAATAACGGTGCCAGCTGAGGACGAAAGAGTATGAGCTATCTGGGAAGTAAGGCGGCGAGCGGGGTTTATCAGAAGATTATTGCTGAAATGCCCCCGCATGATACCTACATTGAAACGCACCTGGGCAGTGGCGCAGTAATGTTTCACAAGCCACTTGCAGCCAGGACGATTGGAATTGATGTCGATGAAAATGCTTTTAAATTAACGCGGGAGCGCTGGTCTGATATGGGGGAAACTCCGCCCCGGTTGCATCTTTATCACGGTGATGCTGTAGGTTTTCTGGAAAGAGAAGACTTTACTCAACATGGCCGTGTGCTGGTTTATTCCGATCCTCCTTATCTGCCAGAAACGCGCACCAGTCGCGCCCGCTATCGTCATGAATATACGGTTGCCGATCATGAGCGCCTGTTAGCCTGCCTCATAAGCCTGCCGGAAAACGTCAACGTGATCCTGTCTGGCTATCCGTCGCGGCTCTATGACGAAACGTTAGCGGGCTGGCGCAGTAAGGAGTTTCAGGCCATGACACGCGGCGGCGTGCGAACAGAAAAAATCTGGATGAACTACCCGGAAGGGCGCGCGTATTCCCACGCGTTTGCCGGGAAAGATTACAACGATCGGCACCGTATTAAGCGCAAAGTTGAGCGGTGGCGCGCGAAATATGCCGCGCTTCCGCCTGCTGAAAGGCTGGCGATCATGGTGGCGCTCAATGAGGTTGACGCGGGCTAGTTTTGCCGCAAGGATAATTCGTTTCAGCGGGTGATTTTTTGCGCTATCATTCCGGCAGTGGTTCACGATTATTGGCAGGAAAGGCAATTATGAGCAGTAAAAAAAATAAAATATCATCTATGGCCGCAGCGCTGGCGGTGGCGCTTGCCCCTGTTCCTGCCAGTAGCATTGTGCATCATGACGTATCAATCTCCCGGCACAGTACGTCTACGCTATCCCTCCAGGACGTAAAGGATTCTGTGGCATACCTTCCCATTGATGAGGCCACCAGTTATATGCTTAACCTGGCTGACAGGATGAAGACACACAGGGCAAACCTTCGCATCGAATGGGAAGAAAAGCAGATCCCTATTATTCTGAAAAATCAGAAAAAAGAGACTCAGGAAGGGTTTGAAAGCCTTTTCCGTCATATTGCGGTATGTGCAAGTTTTGTCGAGGCTGCAAGGGTTGCGCTGAAAAGCGTACCTGAAAGTAATGCGGAACTGAGAAAAGAGATTGTCGCTTTTGCTCGTTCCGCTGCGACGCTTCGCTATACGATTGAAGATATTTTATCCTTCATCGAAAGCACGCATGTGCCGAAGAAAACTTCAGATGCTGATCTGGGTGTTACCGCCGATCAGGTTCATGCACTTATCCGCAGTGAACATAAAAAGCTGGGCCTTGAAGATCCAACTTTCCATTAAGGCAGGGCCATGATTAAAGTCTCTGTCCACAATGATATAGAACTCCCCGCAGTTGCTCGTAAATATGCACATGCTTTGCAGTCATGGAAGAACGGCGGATCTTTACCCTCAGTCTTTGGCAACGAAGGGCAGTGGGAAGATAGCGGGCGTCTTCGTGATTCTTTTGTTTTTAAGATTCATATTCGTTTACCTGATGAAAAGCCGTGGCCTGCAAAACTACCTGCCGCCTCACGTAAATCAAACAGTTATCTTGTTTACTCCCGCCATTTCTTATATCCAGATAAGTATCAGCTAATCAGCATTATGACACCCAATGCGCATGAGTTAGCCCGTACATCCTACATGGCAGAAATTGAGCGCAGAGCAGAAGAGTTCCAGTCTTCTTTTTGAATTTTGCGACGACTATCTATCAATCCCTCACTAATCTGAAAAGCTGCCTTTTGAAGGCGGATTTTCTTTCTTCCTGGCCTTCTTTCTCTGTCGCACAATAGTGCACAAATTTGCACAATTTTTTTGATGCTGTTTATGCCCTTTCCGCCCTGTGGCGGTGCGGTCTGACCCCGGATCGGCAAATGCACAAAAAACGAAGCAAATGTCGCGCGCAGGTGACGGGGGAACAGCCCACGCGACAGGGGGTAGGGAGGGGATGCCTTAAATTGCCATTCTTCGGCCTTTTTCGCCTTCTCGGCGCGTTTTCTCTCTTCCGGGTGTGTGCGGGGTCGATTGCAGTTTGCGCCTGCCAGAATGGCGCTCATGCGTTCTGAGTGAGGGGCGTTAAAGGTTGTGCCGAACGGTGCTCAGGTGGTGGCCGGTCATGCAGGGATTGAAAATTACTGAAGGAGAACCGCCGCAGGATGCGCGGCGGGCGGGGCGGGTTACTCGTCTTTGAGCAGAGCGTAGGGATTAAAGCGGATCACTTCCTGACCGAGCCAGTCATTGACGCCCTTCATGGCTTCCATCACAGGCAGCATTTCGTTGATGAAGAATACGCGCGCGGATTTCTCAACATCACCGAGTGAGCCGTTGCCTTCCGGCATTGCGCCCATCAGCTGCGGCGGGGTGCGGTGAGCGTCGCGCAAATCGTTGCGCGTTGCTGATTTGATGTTAAGAAACTCATCCTTTGCCGATATCTGGCTGAACGGCAACAGTTGCACGCCGTCTTTGCCGCCACCCGGTGCGTGTATCAGCACGTTTTTGAAGGAGCCTTTCCCTCTGGCCTGTGACAGCGTCTTTTGCACCACCTTTATGCTTTCCTGATCCACCTTCTCAGAGCCGACATAGAGAATACATCCGGCGTGAGAGCCGTTGTCATAGTAGAGTTTGCGGAACTTATCGGCAGAATGTGACAGGCTGGCGGACAACAGCGCGCCTATATATTCGGGCATGCCGTAGATTTCCTGATGAATATCCGGGTTCATGATGTGGCAGACCTGACCCGCCTTGAACTCATATTCATCTTTCCACTGCCGGATAAACCAGTAGGTATCAAGGTCGCTACCCCGCCGCGTGTTCAGTGCCGGAACATGCTGGAGTTTGAGCGGAGCACCCAGGAGGTTAGATCGACGTTCAAGATAGGCATTGCCGAAGACAAACCAGTCCAGTGCAAACGCAGAGAAGGCCTGACGTGACAGTAAGGGGTGAGGGATAAAGCACCCGGTCAACACATTACGCTTGAAGTAAAGCGCCGACTGATGCAGCGGGGATTGTGCAAACGCACGGGTTAACCCTTTCCAGTCTATTGGCGTTTCGTAGTACCGGCCGTTATCGACGCAGCACATACTGTCCAGCAGATCATAGCCGTCTGTTACTGAATATGGTCCGTCAAACGTGAAGGCGCTGAGCGCCGGATCGCTTCTGAGTGCGTCGGAAATATCAGGCTGTCCGGCACTGCCACTGCTGGCGGTGTGATTGTTTTTGTATGTGCGCTTCTTCATCAGAACTCCA
Organism: Callosobruchus maculatus; assembly: GCA_951848785.1. Taxonomy (NCBI): domain Eukaryota; kingdom Metazoa; phylum Arthropoda; class Insecta; order Coleoptera; family Chrysomelidae; genus Callosobruchus; species Callosobruchus maculatus. Next base: position 18,603 of record CATOUR010000336.1, read on the forward strand.
TAGCAAACCCGCCGCTGCCACTCTCCTGGCCCAGCGGTTCGTTAATAATGGCGAGCATCGTCGCCCATGCGAGATCGCCGTGGCTGATACCGCGAGATCGGTCAGTGTCATAGGTGATGAAACCACCTGGCGTTTTAACTTTTCTCACCGCATTAAACGCCGTCACAAGCGCCCGCTCGCTGCGATCATATTCCCAGCGACCTGCGCGGATAATCTGAAGCATTTTCAGTACAAGGGCGCGTTTCGAGGCAAGGTTAAAGGTGTACGGCACCGCCATCGGGAAGAACTTCTTCACCAGTTGATAAACGGCCTCACCATTACCACCTGTCACGTCAATGCCGATATGCTGAACGTTATATTTAAACGTCAGATCTGCGATAACCTTCGCCTGTTCTTCGAACTCAAGCCCCTGCACCTGTATGGTTTCAATCGTGCGAAATTTACCGCCAGGTACCGCTGGCGGCACGTTGACGGAGACTCCGCCGCTGTCACCATTGCCGCTGCTGCCGTTGGCATCATAGCCAATCCATACCGGGCGATTACCCATAGGCCTGGACGCGAACGGCTTCCAGTCCGGCCATTCGTCGTAACCATCTGCACCGCAGCCAATCAGGGCGTTAAGGTTGAAGGCGGACTCACCATCGCGAACGAACTCGCACATATACAGGTTGCGAAATTCATCCTCACTGTTTTCATCCTGAATTTCTTCAAGGTCGGTGTATTCCCAGCCGTGGTCTATCACGTCCTTCAGGGTGACAATCTGACGCCAGGTTTTATCCGGGCATAACAGTCCGCTGTTCAGCGTTTTCCAGCTCACATCGAACGCTTTGCGCTGTGCCTTCGGGCGCTTCTCATTCCAGCGATCGCCCGTCCAGAACGGGTAAGCCTCATGGGTTTCACCTGACGGCGTGGAAAAGTAGGTACGAGTCAGCCCCTTCAGCGTTGCCATCGCCCCAGCAACCTTTCGCAGGTTGGTAAAGTTGCTGACCCAGAAGAATTCATCGAACTTCAGGTTGCCCGTATATGACTGTGCCGTCGCCGCGGATGTGCCGAGGAAATGCAGCTCTGCACCGTTACTCAGTACGATTTTGTCGCCACCCTTAAGCTCAACATCCACCTCTTCGGCCATCCTCTGAATGAATCCCCTGAACTGGTGCGCCTGACGGCGGGATGCCGACAGAAATATCTGGTTGCGCTGGTACGGGTATTTCACATCATCGCGCAGCGCATCCAACAACGCCTCGCGTGCAAAGTACCAGGTTGCGCCAATCTGGCGGGACTTCAGTATCATGCGGTTTCGGTGGTGGCGTTGCTCATACCAGCCGCGTTGATGCCACGAAAGCGAATCAAGTATTTTCTCCCGCAGAGCGACGATCTGTTCTTCGGTGAAGTGATTTTTCAGCTTGCGCTTGCGCGGTTTTTTGCCCGTGCCGGCCCCTGCTGGTTGTCCGTCAGACAGTTTTTTCAGTTGCCGGGTCAGCAGGTCAATCTCCTTGAAGTCTCCCCCGGTCTTGTCTTTCTTGTCAGTAAGCTGGATGAGGCGGGCATCCATAGACTGGCTGACGCGCTGGACGGGCGGCGTTTCATCCCATTCATCGCGTTTCTTCCAGGCGTAAATTGTGTTCTGATTAATCCCCATCAGGCGCGCGATCTCCGCTGGCGGGTAGCCCTGCCAGTAAAGTTGTTTTGCCCTCTGACGTACAAAAGCGTCCTGTATCATCTGCCCTCCACCGTTTATGGAGTGAAGATTACCCCGCGCGCGATCCCGCTATCGCCCCCTTTATGGTCTGGCCTTCCTCCGACAACAAAACCTCGTTGAGACAGCAAGTTACGCTCTGCCATCATGGCCGTACAGAAACCACTCAACAGGATTATCGACATGGCTAGCGCAGCTAAACCAGCCCGTAAGAAATTCCGCGTTGCTGTTTCCGGTGCCACCGTTGACGGGCGTGAAATTCGCCCTGAGCACCTTCGTGATGCAGCAGCAAACTACAGCCCGGACGTGTACGGCGCACGCGTCAACGTGGAGCACTACCTTTCGCCGTTCCCCGGCAGTGATTTCGGCGCGATGGGGGATGTGACGGCACTCAGTGCTGAAGATATCAGCGAAGGCCCGCTCGCCGGTCGCACAGCTCTTTACGCTGAGATCGAACCTTCTGAACGCATGAAAAAGCTGACGGATGAAGGCAAGAAAATTTACTCCAGTATTGAGCTGCACCCGCAGTTTGCGCTTAACGGCAAGGCTTATGTCATGGGGCTGGCGATGACCGATACCCCGGCGAGCCTCGGTACCGAGCGCCTGAAGTTTGCCGCGCAGCAGCGTCAGCAGGTTATGTCCTTCAACAATCAGCAGGGTGAAGCCCCGCTGTTCACCGATGCCATTGAGGCAGAAATCATCGAACTGGCTGAGCAGCGCAGCGATGAGGGCAAACAGTGGTTCGGGCGTGTCATGGGGATTATCGGCAAAGGCCGTAAATCTGATGGTGAGCAGTTCAGCCAGGTGCGTGACGCCGTGGAGAACGTCGCCCAATCCCATGCCGATCTGCTGGACAGCTTCAACGACCTGAGCCGCGCCCGCGAGCAGGACAGCCAGGCCATTCAGAAGCTGACCTCCGACCTTGCCGCGCTGACCAGCAAGCTGGGAAGCACAGACGCCAATTTCAGCCAGCGGGAACCCGCGAGCGGTGGCGCTAACGCGCAACTGGCTGATTACTGATATTCACAAAGAGAGCAGAGAACATGGATAACAATACCCGCCAGCTATTTGATCAGTACATCGCCCGGCAGGCACAGCTTAACGGCGTATCAACCGCCGCTATTGCTGCAAAATTCGCTGTAGACCCGACGCGTCAGCAGCGCCTGGAGCAGGCCGCACAGGAAAATGATTCCTTCCTGAGCAAAATTAACGTGTTTGGCGTCAACCAGCAGATCGGCCAGAAAGTCCTGATCGGCAGTAAAGGCCCGATGGCTGGCGTAAACAACAGCGTCACCAGTCGTCGCAACCCTGGCTCTAATCATTCCATGGAGCCGTTCGACTACATGTGTCGCAAGGTCAATTATGACTACGGCATCAGCTATGAACAGCTTGATGCGTGGGCGCATATGCCGGAGTTCCAGCCGCTGATCAGCAAGGCAATGGCCCGCCAGATGTCGCTTGACCGCATCATGATTGGCTTTAACGGCGTGAAGTACAGCGACCCGTCTGACCGTGCCGCAAACCCGCTGTTGCAGGATTGTGGTATTGGCTGGCTGGAAAAGATCCGCCAGGAAGCGCCGCACCGCGTTATTTCCAATGTGACGATCACCTCGCGCGATGAAGATAACAAGGTTGTCGCAAAAGGCACCTACGGCAACATTGGCGCTGCGGTGTACGACGCCAAAAACAGTCTGATGGATGAATGGCACAAGCGTAACCCGGATAACGTAGTGATTCTGGCGGGTGACCTGCTGACGAGCAGCAATTTCTCGGCCATCAACGCCTTAAGCCAGACCAACCCGAATACCGAAATGCTGGCCGGTCAGCTGATTGTCGCGCAGGAGCGCGTAGGCAATATGCCGACCTTTATCGCGCCTTACTTCCCGGTAAATGGCGTGCTGATCACGCCGTTCAAAAACCTGTCGGTGTACTACCAGCGTGGCGGTCTGCGCCGGACGATCAAAGAAGAGCCGGAATACAACCGTGTCGCAACGTATCAGTCATCAAACGATGACTTCGTCATTGAAGACTACGGCAATGTTGCGTTCATTGACGGCATTCAGTTCGCCCAGGCCGAACCGGCAGGCGAGTGACAGAAGCGGCGGGGCATTGCCCCGCCATGACGGGGAGAAGTGACGATGTTAACACCGGCACAACGACATTTTCAGAAGGTCATGGCAGAACGCCGGGGCCAGGCGGATGAAGAATCCGATATCCAGCGCACCGCGCATGAGCAAATTCTGCATCGCCTGCGTATGGACTTGTCCCGCCTCAGCGGCGTGCAGTCCGAAGAAACCAAAGCCGAAATGAAAAAATCCATGCTGCCTGAATACGAGGGATGGATTGAAGGCACACTCGACGGCGACAGCGGGCGGCAGGATGAAGTTATTACCAGGCTGATGGTCTGGGCGATTGACTGTCGTGACTATGCGCTTGCGTTGAGGCTGGGGCGCTACGTGGTACGCCACGGGCTGACGCTGCCGGATAACTTCAACCGCACGGCAGCGACCTTCCTGACTGAAGAAATGAGCAAGCCACTGTTGACGCTCGCGGCTGCTGATGCTGACGCTGATTTGTCGTCCGGTATCGCAGTGCTTGACGAAGTGGCGGGAATTGTCGCCGACAGTGATATGCCGGATGTGGTGCGCGCCAAGTTGTGCAAGGCCCGTGCACTTGCCCGCCGTGGTGCGACTGATATCACGACCAAAGCGGAAGCGCTGGCGCTGTTCCGTGAGGCGCTGACGCGCAACCCCAACGCCGGGGTGAAAAAAGAGATTGCCACGCTTGCCCGTGAAGTTAAGAAGCTGTCTGCGGATGGCGGCACGGGTGAAGGCGATACGGCCAGCACCGACAAAACTGACGGTACTGCAGAGCCTGTTCCTGAAAAGACCACCACCGCCAGCGCAGCAGGTAAAGCTACGGCGCGTAAAACCACGACTAAGACGGCAACAGGCAAAGCGACAAAACGCAAGCCTGCCAGCCAGAAAAAGAATTAACGACTTCGGCCCCGTCCGACAGGCGGCGCGGGTGGATATCTGCCCGTTTACGGTCTTTTAACCACCCGCCCACCGCCTGATTTATGGGAGATAAGTGCATGAGCAGCCTTGTGGCTAATAAGCGAGTGTTGCCTGCCGACAGCGATACCCCCGATGTTGATGATGGGGATACCACCGTCAGTGCCGGGGACTTCTGGCCGGTGATTAATCTCGCCGATCTCCGTCTGGCCGCGCGCATCACAGGTGGTATCACCACGTCCAGGCTGATGCACGTCACCACGGAAGCGGTCGCCCATGTTACCGCGCAGTTGCTGGACTGGCGCGCCGGTCAGCTCAAAGCAGGTTTTCACGCGCTGGAAGATGTGCCTTCAGCCCTTCCGTCAGGTGATACGGAAAAGCTGGTTATCAACGGTGAAAACGTGAAGGTCTACCGCTTCCGCCGCGCAGTCTATTCGATTGCCAGGGCGCTGGTACTTGAAGGCTATCGCGACGTTGATACCACGGCGAAAGGCGACAAAGACGCCGCTGCACTTGACCTGCAACGGGATGATCTCTGGCGGGATGCCCGCTGGAGTATCGCCGACATTCGCGACACGCCGCGACTCTATGCGGAGCTTTGCTGATGAAAGTGAAGGCATTGCAGGGGGATACGGTGGATTTGCTTTGCTGGCGTCACTACGGCACCACGCAGGGCGTGACCGAAAAGGTGTTATCTGCCAATCCCGGACTGAGCCAGCAGGTTTTTCTTGATGCCGGTCAGGAGATTGAACTGCCAGAAATCGCGAGCAAAGCGCAGCGGGAGATGGTGCAGCTTTGGGATTGAGAGGTTGCCATGAGCGACGTACCTACGGGGATGCTGGAACAAACAATGAAATGGATTGCTACCTATCTGCCGACGCTCTACGCGGCAGGTGCAGCGTTGAGCATATCGGCGCTGATGAGTCTGTATGACGGCCAGTCAATGCTGAAAACCGCCACCGGTTCACTGGTCTGCGGGATTGTCACGCTGGCGGTTGCCGGATCGCTTGAATATCTGGGCCTGCCATCCAATGCCGTCACCTTCGTGGGGGCGTCAATCGGATTCATGGGGGCTGACAAGGTACGCAACAAAGTGACCGGCTTTATTGAAACCCGTATCGGAGGGGCGAAAAGTGGAAATGAGTAAAAACGGACTGGCCCTGCTGAAAAGCTTTGAGGGCTGTGAACTAACCGCCTATCAGGATGCAGTAGGTGTCTGGACTATCGGCTATGGCTGGACGCAACCCGTTAACGGCGTGCCGGTCGGTAAAGGGATGATCATCACACAGGCAACCGCCGATAGCCTGTTGAGCAGCGGCGTGGTGCAGTATGAAAAAGGTGTTACAGGTCTGGTGAAGGTAGCCGTTAATCAAAACCAGTTTGATGCTCTCGTTGATTTTGCCTACAACCTGGGCGTTAACGCTCTGGCGGGGTCAACACTGCTGAAAAAACTGAATGCCGGGGATTTTGCGGGCGCAGGGGATGAGTTTCCGAAGTGGAACAAAGCAGGCGGCAGAATTCTTAACGGTCTGGTTAAACGCCGTGCCGCTGAGCGGTCACTGTTCCTGTCATGAGCTGGTTATTGTCTTACTGGAAACCCGCACTGATCGCTGTGCTCTGCGGTCTGGTTGTCTGGTGGTTCAGCCATCAACGCTATACCGCTGGATACAGTAAGGCTAACGCAGAGTGGGCACTCAAATGGAAACAGCGGGATGCCGATGATGCTACCGCGCTGGCTAAGCGGCAGGCTGAGGCCAGGGCAGAAGAACAACGCCGACAAGGTGAAATTGATGCGATCAGAAAACAAGCCAGCCAGCAGCTTGCTGGCGTGCAGGCTGATGCCGATCGTGCCCGTGCTGCTTCTCGTGGGCTGCACGACAGGGCCGACAAACTCGCCAGGCAACTGGCAGACCGTGAACGCGCCTGCGGTGCCGGAACTCCCGGCAGAAGCGAGGCAGAAACCAGCGGCGCCGTACTGCTCGCCGACCTGTTCCGCCGCGCTGACGATCGAGCGGGAGAACTGGCAAGAGAGGCTGATGAGGCAAGAGCCAGAGGGCTGGCCTGTGAAGCCGCATACGGTTCAATAGCGACTACGCCTAAGAGATAGCGCCATGTTAAAAGCTGATTCACTACGCGAGACCCTGACCCGCGTAAACAAATGGTGCAGGGCCAATCCTGAAGCCTTCACCGTTTTTGTGGAAGAAGGGAACATTGAGACGACCGGCGAAACACCGTCATTTATGTACCGCTATACCCTGGTGCTGTTTGTGATGAATTTTGCCGGTGATATTGATGATTTCACGTTGCCGTTAATGGCATGGCTCTGGCACAACCAGCCCGATCTGCTGCTGAACCCGGAGAAGAACCGGAACATTAAATTTACGACCCTTATCAACAACGACGACACCGCCGACATTCTTTTTGAAATGCCGCTGCGCGAGCGCGTGAAGGTCACTCTGGATGCAAACGGTATTCCTCGCGCGGAGCATTTGCCGGAACCGAAACCGCGTATCCCGTCAGCGGACGGCGACTGGAGCGTCATCTTTGAGGATGTGACGTGGAAGGCAGACGCGCATGAGTAACGATCTCTTCCGTGAGCTGGATCAGGTATTCAGCGACATACTGGCGGGCACCTCGCAGGCCGGACGTGTTCGCACCGCCCGCGCTGTTGGTCAGGCACTGCGAAAGAGCCAGCAACAGCGCATTAAAGCCCAGCAAAACCCGGAAGGTTCGCCATATCCTGCCCGCCGTCGCCGGGTGCTGCGTTCTCAACAGGGCATTGTGTTTGTCTGGCAGGGGGAGATCCGCCGCCTCAAAAACTGGCACGGTGGCCGGGGAAAATACGGACGAACCATTACCGGCTTTGACGAAGAGCGCAACGATATTCGCACGTTTTACCGCAGCGATATTGAGCGTTACATCGAGATCAATACGCGCTCGGTGCGCCGCAGCACTGCGAAGAAGGTGCCGATGTTTCAGCGGTTGCGCAGTTATCGCTTTCTCAAAATGCGCGCTGATGCAGGCGGTACAACCGTGGGCTATGACGGCGTGGCCGCACGCATTGCGCGTGTGCACCAGTACGGCCAGCGCGATCAGGTCGGGCCGGGTGCCTTTGCTAAATATCCTGTGCGTGAGCTGCTGGGCTTTACCGCTGGCGATGAACAGATGATTACAGAACAGGTGGTTAACAGCCTGGGGAGTGCCGCACGATGAGCGCTGAACTGATCCGCCTGCTGGAAAATATCCTCCGCGTCGGTGTCGTTATTGCCGTTGATGAAGAGAGCTGGCGCGTGCGCGTGCAAAGCGGCGAGCTTCAGACCGACTGGCTGCGCTGGAACACCACACGCGCCGGGGCATTCAGTATCTGGATGCCGCCTTCCGTGGGTGAGCAGGTCTGGCTGGGCTGTATCGGTGGCAACCCTGAAACGGCGGTCATTATCGGCAGTCTCTACAGCAGTGACCACCCTGCGCCGGGCAGCAGCCTGAAAGAGATTGTGCTGACAGCGCCGGACGGTGCCTCTTTCCGCTATGACGCAGAAGCCAGCGCGCTGGAAGCGCAGGGCATGAAGACAGCACATATCAAAGCCTCTGCCAGCGTCACGCTTGAAACACCAATTGTAGAATGCACCAACCATCTGAAAGCGCGGACGTTCGAACTGTCGGAGGGGGGCACGATGAAGGGCAATGTTACCCATTCTGGCGGCTCGCTTTCATCTAACGGGGTGACGGTTCATTCGCACGTGCATGGTGGTGTGCAGGGTGGCAGCAGCAACACCGGGGGGCCGAAATGACAGTCCGCTATACCGGAATGAACCCGGACGGCACGGGCCAGCTTACCGATACCGATCAGCTGTGGAATTCAGTACGCGACATACTGACCACGCCGCTGGCAAGCCGGGTGATGCGGCGGGATTACGGCAGCATGATCCCCGATCTGCTGGATGAACCGCAAAACGAAGTGACGCGCCTGCAATGTATGAGTGCGGCAGTGATCGCCCTGACGATGTGGGAGCCGCGTATTGCCCTGAACGGCATCAATATCAGTTATTCAAAGGATGGCGCTGTTACCGCTGAACTGGTTGGCATTATCACCGAAACCATGCAGACGGCAGACAGTGCGCTGACGCTAAGGAGTGGCAGCAATGGCAACAGTTGATTTATCGCAGCTACCGCAGCCGCAAATTATCGAAGTGCTGGACTTTGAAGTCATTCTCAGCGAGGTCAAAGCCGTCATGCTGGCGGCATTCCCGCAGGAACAGCAGGCTTCTGTTGCCGCCGCGCTGGAGCTGGAATCCGAACCGCTGAACGTGATCGCCCAGGTGGTTGCTTACCGTGAAATGATGCTCAGGCAGCGGATTAATGACGGTGCGGCGGCGTGCATGTTGAGCCATGCCGTATCGTCCGATCTTGATAATCTCGCGGGCAACCTGAACACCGAACGCCTGATCATCACCCCGGAGACGGCAACTACTGACGCGGTAACGGAAAGTGATACCGCACTGCGTTTGCGGGCGCAGGCTGCGTTTGAAGGGCTAAGCGTGGCGGGGCCAACTGGCGCATATGAATATTTTGCCAAAAGTGCCAGCGGCAAAGTGGCGGACGCCAAAGCGATCAGCCCGTCGCCTGCCGTGGTGGTGGTCTCTGTGCTTTCTACCGAGGGCGATGGCACCGCCAGTGCGGAACTGCTGGCAACGGTGGATAAGGCGCTGTCTGCTGATGATAGGCGCCCCGTTGCCGATCGTCTGACCGTTCAGGCGGCAGAGATCGTGAATTATCAGATTAACGCGCTGCTGTATTTCTACCCCGGCCCGGAGTCTGAACCAATCCATACCGCCGCGCAGGACGCGCTTCAGTCCTGGCTGAATCAGCAGGGCAAGATTGGCCGTGACGTTGCCCGCTCAGCCATCATGGCAGCGTTGCATGTTCAGGGCGTGCAGAGGGTGGAGCTGCTGGAGCCTGACAGCGATATTGTGATCGCCGATACGCAGGCGGCGCGGTGTGAGTCCTTCACGATTGAGACCGGGGGCACCGATGAATAACAACATGCTGCCGCCTTCGGCCAGCAGTTTTATGCGCAGTACGGAGAAGGTGACGGAACGGCTTACCGATATTCCTGTTGACCTGCGTAAGCTGTGGAACCCGGATGAATGCCCGACTGATCTTCTGCCTTATCTCGCCTGGGCGTTGTCAGTTGACCGCTGGGATAAGAACTGGTCAGAACAGACTAAACGGCAGGTGATTAAAGCCTCCTGGCTGGTTCACCGTCAGAAGGGCACCATTTCCGCTTTGCGCCGAGTTGTTGAACCTTTCGGCTTTCTGCTGCGCGTGATCGAATGGTGGCAGAGCGGCGAAGAGCCGGGCACTTTCAAGCTTGAAATCGGCATTCAGGAGCAGGGGATTACAGAGGAAACCTATCTTGAGCTTGAGCGCCTTATTGACGATGCCAAACCGAGAAGCCGCCACCTTACAGGCCTGTCTCTTTCGCTTCAGTCGCAGGGCTATATCGAAGTCGGGGCAGGATGTTATATCGGCGATACGCTGACCGTTTACCCCTATTTTCCTGAAACCATATCCGTGGGCGGTGGTGACTACACCGGCGCGGCAGTCCATTTAATTGACACCGTGGAGATCGCAAGTGGCGACTAAATATTATGCCGTACTAACCAATGTGGGCGCGGCGAAACTGGCAAATGCCACGGCATTGGGTGCGCAGGTTGAGATCACCCAGATGGCTGTGGGCGATGGCAACGGCGTGCTGCCGACGCCGAATCCAGTACAAACAGCGCTGGTTCATGAGCAGCGTCGCAAGCCGCTTAATAGCCTGAGCGTTGACCCGAATAACGATAGCCAGATTATTGCTGAGCAGGTGATCCCTGAAAACGAGGGCGGGTGGTGGATCCGTGAAATCGGTTTATTCGATAAAGACGGCGATATGATTGCCGTAGCCAACTGTGCGGAAACGTATAAGCCGCAGTTACAGGAGGGAAGCGGGCGCGTACAGGTTGTTCGCATGATCCTGATTGTCAGCAGTACCGAAGCGGTGACGTTAAAAATCGATCCATCTGTTGTGTTGGCAACCCGTAAATATGTTGATGATGCTGTTATTGAAGTGAAGGCGTATGTCGATCAGGCTCTCGCGGATCACGTTGCTGCTGATGATCCACATAGCCAGTATTTGCGGGCGGCCCAGAATTTCAAAGAGATTGCGAATGCAGGTGCTGCGTCAGTCAATGCTGCGTTAAAGAATCTGGGGATTGATGGCCTGGCAGCAACACCGCGTTATCTGGTTAGCAAGGGTGAGAACGCAAACGGCTGGTATGAGATTTACAGTGATGGGTTTAAGCGTGTTGGTAAGGCATGGTCTACCCCACTGTCCATTCCTACGCCTGCGAGGGGCGTCAGGGTTAGCTATCCGGTAAGTTTCACCTCGAAATTGAATGGCCTGTTTGTTACCGAGAATGGGAATACGTCAAATAACTTTGAATTCGCTAACCCTGCTGCTATCGGCCTGACCGGGTTTAACATGGCAACAATGGAAGCAACGCTAGGTTCGTCACCCATAACCAGTTATGGATCGACTTTTACGGGTTATTACGTCGCGGAGGGGTATTAATATGTGGTTCTGGAATCCAGTAGATAACAATGAGGCGCTGCCGGGTATCCATGATTTGAAAGGATGCATTGATATTGAAGATGATAATCATCCGTTTAAGACCCAGCAGACGCCAGAGGGGAAGGTATGGGCCAGCGATGATCAGGGGTTACCGCAGCTAATTGATATCCCAGCACCAACTCAGGAAGAATTGATTGCCGAAGCTGACGCAGAAAAGGCATTCCGAATTGCAGGGGCCAACAATGTGACGCAGATGTGGCAGACCCAGCTAATGCTGGGAATTATTACGCCAGAGGATAAAGCGAGCCTTACTGAATGGATGCAGTACGTACAGGTTGTTCAGGAGATTGATACGTCGAAAGCACCGGATATCACCTGGCCGGATAAGCCGGAATAAGTTTGCATTCCGGCACGCACTGCCGGTTTTAACCGTGTTGGCCATGCGTATCGAGTACGGTCATTTTTAACGGTGCTGCAGCACGGTCAGTTATGGCAGTGCCGCCAGGATATGAAGCGGGCAGATGCCCGCTTTAGTTTTATGTGGATGCCGTCAGAACAGACCCGATAGCGTGCTGCTGGCAGAGCTATATGCAGAGGTGGCTTTATCCTTCAGTCCAGAAAGCAGATCGCCAACGGACGACGCTTGCAGGCGCTCGCGCAGGTCTTCATCACAGCGCTGGAAGCTGATCGAAAACTCTATTTTTTTTGCCTTCCCGTAGCGGTCAAACTCTGTGTGTGTGGCCTGTAGCCCGGTCAGCACATACATCCCGTAAATCTGCCCCGCACCGCTGATTAAAGGCCACGGACGCCCGGTGTATGCCTGCGTTGCCAGAACGGTAAGAGACACGTCGCCGCCCGTAATTTCAGGGTAGAGCACGCCATCCAGGTTAATCTGCGTCTCTCCCGCGCCGATGTACTGCCATTTTGCCGATCGGTTGATGCGGTCATTCTTCACATGTCGCCAGTTCAGCGAGTGGCGCAACTGCTGGTAAGGCAGCGTCTTCAGTTCAAAAACGAACATTCCGTATATCATCATCATAATGTTGCCTCACCTTAATCTCTGTCTTTAAAGCTGCCGCGATTGAGCCGCGCAAGGCGGGCCATTTCGGCATTCACTGCGTCGGCGGCAATCCTGCCAATTTCGCGCGCGTCCTGCCGGTCAACGCCGTGCAGATGTACGTGGATTTCGCCCGTAAAGCCTCCAGTGGCAACCGGTATGTTGCTGGCGTTGCGGCTGACTGGCAGAAGTTCCGCCTGTTTAATGGGAAGCGATGCAGCCACCACTGCGGGGCGTGCGCTTAACCCGTTGTTCCTGGCCGTGCTGGCCAGTTGCGATTCCTTCCATTCCCCACGAACGGCCAGCGCACGCGGCAGGTTTTTAAACACGATATCGCCGGGGCCGATCTTCTTCGTGTTATCGGCAGTCGCTTTGGTGTTGCTGTCGATACTCTGCAACCGGCGCATAGTGCCGTTATCGCCGGTCAGCGGCGAGGTGGGTTGCGGTGCTCCGGGCGGAACGTTTTTCACCTCAACTTTTTTCGGTGCAACCTTGGCAATATCACCCTGAAGAAAAGCTATTTTGTCCTGAAGAACGGCCATACGCTGCGCGTCTTCGATCTTCTTCCTGGCTTTTTCGGCTTCATCAGGCAGAACGCCGAGCTTTTTGAGTATCCATGCCAGCGTATCCAGCAGCATTTTCGCAGGCGTAAGAACAAGCTGGAGCGCACCCCCCAGAACGTTACCGAACACCTCACCGGCGCTGGCGCATTTATCCAGCGTTTCCTTGCTGGACTCCATCGGGGAAAGCAGAGATTTGAACCAGTTAAAGACTTGGCTGATACCGTTGCTCATTGCATCAAAGATGGGGCTGAACTGCGCGAAGGTCTCGCGTAATGGTGCGAGTCTTTCCATGATGCCGGTGAATACACCTGCAAAAAATGCTTTAAGAGGCTCCCAATACCGCCAGATAAGCACCCCGGCAGCAACAAACGCCGCAACGATCAGGCCAATCGGACTAAACAGCAGTGACAGCGCTGTACCTAGCATAGATACCGAAGCAGTAATCATGCTCCATATGGCCGGTAAACCCGTCAGGCGAAGGGCGAGCATTCCGAGGTTTTTAGTTAATGCTCCCAGAGCTGCACCGGGCGCGAGAAAGGCTCCCATAAGTGCGCCACGCATAGCGGGTATGATGGTTGAAACTCCCCGCATTTTCCCTGCTAACGAGCCGAGAACTGGCCCCCATCCGCGCACGCTAGCCATTGCCGGGCCGGAAGCCGTGCCGAGTGTTCGCAGAGCGGCAACCGTTCCGGTTATGCCTCTGCCCCCTGTCAGCAGGGTAAAGCCTAACTGGAGTTTAGCCAGTGGCCCCATGAGCAGGCCGATCGCCAGCGAGGTGCCGCCAATGGCGGCGGTCAGTGCCAGAACGCTACCACCGACAACCAGCAGGGATTGGGCGAGCTTCGGATTCTCTTTCGCCCACTGCGTCATATTCCCCACAACGTCACTCAGTCCCTGAGTCAGGCCGCGAAGCTGATTGTTGACGAGATCATTAATCTGGATGCGGAAGCCTTCCCAGGCGCTGTCCAGATTTTTGAGATCGCCATCAAGGTTATCCGCCATTATTTTGGCGGCTTTCTGCGCCTCACCTTTGGCGTTTTTCAGTTCACCCAGCAGCTTCTGAAGTTCGCCGCTCCCGGCCGACATAACCAGAGCCTGGAATGACTTTGACGCCTCTTCACCGGCAATATCTTTGAAGAATGAGAGCTTATCGGTATCCCCGTACTTGCTGATCTTTTTATAGAGATCGGTTAGAACCACTTCCGCAGGGCGCATTTTCCCCGTTGCGTCAGCGACTTCTACGCCCAATTCTTTAAGCGCGGTTTTTGCCCTGCCGGTTGGTGCGGCAAGGCGTGAAAATGTGGCCTGTAAACCTGTACCGGCGATACTCCCGCGCAGGCCTACGTTCGCCATTACGCCGATCATGGCTGTTGTCTGCTCGACGCTGACGCCAAGATTAGAAAGACCTGTCCCGGCGTACTTCATCGCCTCACCGATATTTTGCAGGTCGGTGTTGGTACGGGTGAACGCGCCAGTTAATACGTCACTGACTCGATCCATTTCTTTGGGATCGAGACGAAACTGAGACAGAATATTTGAGCTGATATCGGCGCTTTCGCCTAAATCCATACCACCGGCCAGCGCCATATTGAGCACGCCGGGAAGTGCGGCCTGAATGGCCTTCGGAGTGAAACCGGCCATTGCAAGAAACGCCTGCCCGCTGGCGGCGTCAGTCGTGGTGAACTGCGTTTCAGCGCCCAGCTTCTTGGCCTGCTCGCGTAGCGCTGAAAAGTCAACGGAGCTTTTATCTATGCGGGTCAGCGCCTGCACGCGGGACATTTCCCGATCAAACCCAACGGCGGGGGATAAGAAGCGTCCCGCTGCGTAACCGGCAGCAGTGGCCCCGGCAACGGCCATCGTGCCACCGCCGCGAAGTTTGCCCGCTGTTTGCTGCATCTGGTCATAGCGCGCCCGTGCCTGCGTGACAGCGGCAAGCTGTCGCCGTTCCCGCTCAAGCGTCTGGTTGTACTGTTCGGTTCGGCGTATGGCGCTCTGAATGGTGCGATCGCTGCCGACCAGCGAAACGCCGTGGCTGCGCAGCGCCTGTGAGGCAGCACGCAGCTTAACCATTTCCTGTGTGCGTGCAGAGTTAAGGCGCTCCAGCTTTGCAGCCAGCGCTGCCATATGTGCTTTTTGCTTGTCTGTAAGCTGTGTACCTTCCCGCTGTGCCTGATTCAGCCCTTCGAGAGTCCGGCTGGCGTCGTCAATTTTGCGGGAGGTCTTTTGTACGCTGTCGCGCAGGCGGTTGAACGTGCGGGACTGACTGTCCAGATCTTTAATGCTGGATTGCGTTTTTTTGAGGGATTCAGACAAACCGCCCGCACTCTGGCGGGCGGCATTGACCGGGCGGGTAAGTTTATCGATCGCGCTGAACGCGACGCGGATACTAAGGCTTTTCACTGTCACTGGCTCCACTTCGGACAGCCGCCCGCTCACGCCAGGCTATGACTTCGCCCAGTTCCATCGTGAAGACTTCAGAGGGCGGCCAGTTGAAAACAACCGCGATATCAGCGACCAGATCGTCGATCAGGTCGAACCGCAGGAGTGTTACTGATTCTCCGTCTCCGCCTCGTTCGATGCTCCAGACCCCGCAGGCGTCAAAAAAGGGACGAGCGCTTCAGACAGGCTGACAAAATCGCGGGTATCCATTTCGTTGATTTCGGTCTGTTTGAGGCGCGGTGACGTAACGCGGGTCAGCAGCACCGCCACAGAATCCACATCCATATTCATCACGTTAACCAGCTTCAGCCCGCGCAGGGAGCCAGCCTGTTTGATCTCATCCGTGATCGTTACCTGAGTAATTTTCTCATCGCCGCGAACAACGGGTTTTACCAGCGTAATGGCGTTATCGTTTTTTTTGCTCATTGTTGAATACTCCGGGCGGCACGGCTGTGCCGCCACTTATCAGGTTAATCAGTTACCCATTCCCAGCGCAGACGTAATGCGGTCAGGGTAGATATTCTTGCCGTCTTTCTTGTAGATGAAGTTCAGCAGATCAAACTCAAACAGCGGCTTATCGTCGATGGTGAGTTTGTAATAAGTGTTCTTCATCGTGTAGCTGACGGAGGTATCTTCTCCCTGCTTGCTTTCGCCGCCGTCCATTTCGGTGATGCGGCCGCGCAGTTCGACCTCAACCAGCAGGCTTTCACCATCGGTGTAATACTCACCGGCGAAGCGGAAGCGGGTCTCGTCGATATCGCCGCAGTAGTTCAGCAAAAGCGACTGAACCAGACCGCCAACCACCATCGTTGTATCGAGTGCGCCACTGTCCAGACCGAGATCCACCGCAGCGGAGCCAATCATCCCGCCGCCCTGAAAGTCTTCTGTCTTGCGTGTCAGCTTTGGCAGCGTCACGGAAGAGACTTTGCCGATGCAATTGCTGCCGTTCACAAAGCAGGTGAACAGGCGCAGTTTGTGAGGAACCGCCATTTATGCACCTCCCAGCGAAGAGAACGCCGATTCAAAGTATTCATCGGTGAAGGTCTGGTACATCGTCAGATCCTCCATCGGCGGAACTGGCGTATATTTATAGCGAATGCGCACCTGACCCTGTCGAAGCCCGGTTGTCGGGTTATCCAGGATATCAAACCAGCATTCAGCACCGATTAGCCGTCCCTGCGTCACCAGCGAGCTGAGTTTCCCGCTGATACCGCTGACCACGTCCTTGACGTTGGCCGGGGTAAGCGGCTCGTCAATGGCCTCAAACTGTGCTTCTGCGATGCTGTCAGCCAGAATCTGGGCGGTACGGGTGTAAACCTCAAAGATGTAATCTTTGGTGTCCGTGGTACGGTTGCCCCAGAACCGGAAACCGTTACGCTTGATGAGCGTCGTGATCTCCTTGTTGTTCAGTTCGTTTGCGTCGCTGTCTTCAGCCTGTAGCGACCAGAAAACATCCTGCGAAATACCCAGCACGTTCTTGACCGACACGTTGGAAAGCGATTTATGCCAGCCCTGATTGTTGTCAATCAGCGCACGCAGGCCGCAGGCATACGCCGGGGCAGGGAACACTTCGTTTTCCCCGCTCTGTGGGTTGTAGGCGATGAAATCAGGCCAGATAAGCATAAGTTCGCGATAGGCGAATGTTGCACGGTAGGCGATGGCTTCAGCCATCGTTTTGCAGCCATTGCAACTGGCATAGACAAACGCACGCAGATTCTGTGCAATTACGCACAGTGCTGAAGTTACTTCTTCCGTGTCGTAATCTGGCGCGGCCAGAATGCGTGGACGGTAGCCGACCTTCTGTTCAGCCGTCAAAAATGCATACATGCCGGTATAGCTACCGTCTTCCGTGGTGCCGCCCATAATGAGCTGCGCCTGTGTTTTGGCATTCTCTTCATCCGTCGCAGCCGCCACGCGAACAACGATCACCTTCGGGCTGGTTTGATCAGAGATTGCCTTGAGCGTTTTGAACAGAGAGCCGGTTGTGCCAGCCTTGCCAAGTACGCTGTTAACCCGCGTCAGCAACACAGGGGTATTCAGGGGAAAGGTGTCTTCATCGGCATCATCCGCCACAGCGACAACCCCAATGACACTGGATTCAATGTCATTGATAGCCGTCACAAGGTCGGTATTCTCCCGGATGCGGGCACCATGAAAGCGAGATTCCGCCATAGTTTCCACCATTACGTTATTGAGTTCGCAGTGATAATCCCCCATGTTTGACCGCCACTCACGCTATTGCGGGTCTGGCCGAACGGCGACAACAAAAACCGATTTGGTCTCTCCCGCGCGCGTGGGATCCTTCGCCGGAAGAAGGGGGAAGCATGGCACTTACAGACCTGACCAAATCACTTAACGACGCCGTCAGCAGTTATAACGATTCACTTACTGAGGCGGTAAAAAGTCCGGGATTCAGCATTACGATGGGCGGCAAGGTGCTGACGCAGCTTGATGATCGGATCATGTCGTTGTCACTGACGGACAACGGGGGTTTTGATGCCGATCAGCTATCTATTTCCATTGATGACAGTGACGGTATGGTTGCACTGCCGCCGCGCGGGGCCGAGCTTGCCGTATCATTTGGCTGGCTGGGTGAACCGCTGATTTACAAGGGCCTGTACACGGTTGACGAGGTATCCCACGAAGGCCCGGCAGATACCATTGGCGTTACTGCCCGCAGCGCTGATTTTCGTGAAGAGTTCAACGTAAAGCGCGAAGTCTCATGGCATGACGTGACCGTAGAGCGTGTTGTGTCGGCAATAGCGCACCGCTACGGACTGAAGGCGCAGATCAGTGAAATGCTCATGGATATTGAGATTGATCACGCCGACCAGACGCAGGAAAGCGATATGTCTTTCCTAACCCGCATGGCGGACATGCTGGGCGCAATTGCCACCGTCAAGAACGGCAGTCTGCTGTTTATCCTGCCGGGTGGCGGTGTGACTGCTGACGGAAAGGCGCTACCTTCTGCCAGCATTGACCGCACGAGCGGCGACCGGCACCGCTTTCGTATTGCCGATCGGGATGCGTATACCGGCGTCAGGGCTTACTGGCTGGATCTCAATTTCGGCAAAAAGAAAAAGGTCAGCGTTAAGCGCCGCAAGCCTGCAAAGCCCAAAAAAGAGAAGAGTAGCAGCCGTGAGGGCGATTACATGGAGGGCGCAGACGGTAACGTCTATGTGCTGCGCAAAACCTACCAGAATGAAGAGGCGGCGAAACGTGCGGCGGCGGCAAAGTGGCAACAGCTTCAGCGTGGCGCAGCAGAGTTTTCGATCACCCTGGCGCGTGGCCGCGCTGAGCTTTACCCCGAAATGCACGTCACGGTTAGCGGTTTTAAGGATGAAATAGACAATCAGGACTGGATTATTGCGCGTGCTGAGCACGTTATAGACGACAGCGGTTTTACCACCCGGCTGGAGCTGGAAGCAAAAATACCTGACTGGATCGCGGAAACTGAATAAAATGAAATGGAGTTCAACTCCCACAGGGGAGCCATCATTATGTTCAGATGTCCATTCTGCGGCGCTATGGCCCGCACCCGTACCAGCCGTAAAATAACCGATATGACTATCCGGCAATATCACCAGTGTCAGAATCTGGAATGTAGCCGGTCATTCACCACGCTTAACAGCGTAGAAAGGGAAGTAACAAAACGTGCAGGTACAGCACCGTTACCGCCTGATTTCATCCCACGCGATGCCTTCCCGGCTTCTCACTATGGAAGGGATCAGTTAAATCTTGCGTTATAAAAGAACCCCGCGATTATCGCGGGGTTTTGTTTTATCGTAAGTATTCGACAATATGACCAGTCTTCAGATCGATTTTAGCGGATAACTGATTTTTCACCGTTGCGCCATAACTATTGGCACCTTGATAAGTGGTTGTGGCAATGGCGTAAGGTGCTGCACCATCCAGGATAAACCGATACTTGGTTTCCAAGTGTTTGAATGAAGACGGATCATTCATGTCGTCTTTTATTGCAGCAATAAGCGGCTGGTATGAGCTATCAAATAATCTGACATTACTTCTGAAAACGTCAAAATCTACCATCTTGGCTAAAGAAGACGGATCCTTCTGATAATCTTGCTTACACCAATCAAGTGCTTCGGAAGCCTTGATATCATCATTTTTCGTATATGAGTGCTGGCTAATACATTTGTAAAAATCGGTTGATGCGCTTAGAGGTAAACCTGCCTGAGTTAAATAGCTTTCAATAATTTTAGAGCGTTCACCTTTATCTAAGCCTCGCCATTGCTTGAGTGAGGTGTTTTTATAGTTAGACGATGTATCATTTGGTGCCTCTGGTATATAAGAGCACGCCTTTGGAATCACCCCCAAAACCACTATGAGAACAGCCAGGGCAGCTAAAGGGTGCCACCATCTATCCCCTGGTTTTTTAACATCACAATACGGGCATTTTTTTTCTTTACGAGCGACTTCACTCCCGCACTTCCTGCATGTAGTCATTGTCATCTATGACGCTCCTTTAGTTTGTGCAAATTCACACCAGTAAAAAAGTCGTCACCATCAAATCAAGGAAAGCCCTGCATTGCAAATACAGGGCTTTTTGTCGAAGCGTAGTCAAAATGTAGACGAAGATTGAAATAAATCCTTTTATTCCATTGTGTTACTGGCCGGATTCCTTCACCATCCCTGTCTTCCCCCACATGATGTGGGGGTTTTTTTTTGCCCGTCGTTCAGGTTTGTTAACGCTTTATTCATCCTTTCACTCCACCACCATCCGTTATACTAGCGCCATGGCATGACAGGAGTGTTTATGAATCAATCCTATGGACGGCTGGTAAGCCGGGCCGCAATAGCCGCGACGGTGATGGCGTCGTGTTTGCTGATCATTAAAATTTTCGCGTGGTGGTACACCGGGTCGGTCAGTATTCTGGCGGCGTTAGTGGACTCTCTGGTGGATATCGCCGCCTCGCTGACCAACCTGCTGGTGGTGCGCTACTCGCTGCAACCGGCGGATGAAGAACATACGTTCGGCCACGGCAAAGCGGAATCGCTGGCCGCGCTGGCGCAAAGCATGTTTATTTCCGGCTCGGCGCTGTTCCTGTTTTTAACCGGCATTCAGCACCTTATTTCGCCTTCTCCGATGAACGATCCGGGCGTTGGTGGTCGTAACGGTAGTTGCACTTATAAGCACACTTGTTCTTGTAACGTTCCAGCGCTGGGTGGTAAGAAAAACACAAAGCCAGGCGGTACGGGCAGATATGCTTCATTATCAGTCTGATGTTATGATGAATGGGGCTATTCTTATTGCGCTTGGTCTGGCCTGGTATGGCTGGCACCCGGGCCGACGCGTTGTTTGCGTTAGGGATAGGGATCTATATTTTGTACAGCGCGTTGCGCATGGGGTATGACGCGGTACAGTCGCTTCTGGACCGTGCGCTACCCGACGCAGAACGTGATGAAATTTATACCATCGTGACCTCCTGGCCTGGCGTCAGTGGTGCCCACGATCTTCGTACGCGGCAGTCAGGGCCGACCCGCTTTATTCAGATTCATTTGGAAATGGAAGACAACCTGCCGCTAGTTCAGGCGCATATGATAGCTGAACAGGTGGAGCAGGCGATTTTGCAGCGTTTCCCTGGGTCAGACGTCATTATTCACCAGGATCCGTGCTCGGTCGTTCCCAGGGCATTTGAGCTTTCGTAATTCGTTGTAAAAAAGTGAGCCAGACCAGCATTTTGTGGATAAATTACCACCATATGGCCTGACCTGAATCAATTCAGCTGGAAGGGATTGATATACTATTTGCAGTATTCGACGGTTGAGCAGTTTCTTCC
>CATOUR010000337.1:0-29100 GCA_951848785.1 Callosobruchus maculatus
TCAGTAACCCGCCTGCAAATTCTTACATTATAGAAAGAGCTGCTAAGATACGGACAGCAATTAAAATACACAGACAAAGCTTACTTTAAAAGCCGTGTTAAGCAGGAATTATACTCTAACCTTAGTTTAACCATGTTTAACAGATGCTGAGGAGATAAACCTCCACTTTGAGAAAGGTGTCAACTTACTCGTGAAAGGTGCAGTGAATTGATGCAACTGCGTACTTCTCTAGTGACTATAGGCACCATGAGCCTCATTTCCCGATGGAAACATACCATAGACTATTCCATGGTGCCAAGGTTATTAGACAAAGATGTGGAAGAGACCCATGTCAGAGGTTGGGGGCCTGGAGGTCAAAACGTTAACAAGACTGCCAACTGTGTTGTTCTAAAACATTTACCTACAGGTATTGTCGGGAAGTGTCACGAGACCAGGTATTTAGAGCAAAACCGGAAACGGGCTAGAGCTAATCTAATCACAAAATTGGATAATTTAATAAATGGAGTACGAAGCGTTGAAGCTCAAATGAAGGCTTTAGAAAAGCGAAAAAGTGAATCTAGGGAGGAGAAAAGTGAAAAGAAAAAAAAAACTGAAAGAAATGTGGAAGTCTAGAGAAGGAATTGAATGATGGCATCGTCGATAAGTGTTGTAGTATTTTATAGTTGTATATTGTAGAATTGCAAAATACATTTACAAATACATTTGTCAGTCTTTTGAGTTTAAATTTCTTGGCCTTACATTTTTTCAGCACGGATACAAGAGCCTTAAATATATGGGATATGAAACAGTCTCTATTGAATCAATTTTGTTAGTCTTGTGAGTTTAAATTTCTTGGTTCTTGATCATTTTTGAGGATGGAGGGGAGAGCGGAAATATTTTTAGACCCATTGGGGCGTTGTAATCTTGCATTAGAAACGTTTATCTCTTGTTACAGATCAAAGGCATGCAGAGATAGGAACTTAACCATACTTCCCAGCAAACAAGGAAGATCCTATCAATCGGAATTATATATGTCTTGTGGTGATGTCTTCAGTAACCCGCCTGCAAATTCTAACATTATATAAAGAGCTGCTAAGATAATGTAGTAGTTCATAGCAGTAGATTGTAGAATTACGAAATACATTTGTCTTTTGAGTTTGAATTTCTTGGCCCTCCATTTGGAGGGAAGACTCCTATATATGGAATATTAGATGGTCTCTATGGAATCACTTCATATCCATGGTAAAATAATTTGATTGCCATGATAAAAGCTTTTGCAGTTCTAACGTATATGAAAATCTAACTGCTTTTCCTATCTGAAGTTCCATGTTACGGTAGTAGTAGAAGTTTATTCAAAAACTCGGTATACCAGCTAAAATCCTTCGATACTCCGCTATGGTTGCGTTTCCACCAAAGATGTGCAAGGATGTGTTGAGAGGAATGTGTTTTTAACGAACCAATAGAGTCGCTTGAATTACCTCGCCTCGCTCAGCACACCTCTGGTGGAAACTGCTTAGCGGAGCGAAGTTTCTGTACGTACAAAAACAAGGCATGTTGGCGAGGAATGTGTGCTATTAATGTGTTTCTAGAGATGCGTGCTAGAAATGCGTTGCGAGGGATGTGTGCTGTTGATGTAGGCGAGCAAAAAGAAAACTGAAAAGAGCCCCCTACACATCCTCGCAACGCCCATCTGCACACCGTTTCACAGCTCCGCCACACATCTTCCTAGCACATCTCTGGTGGAAACACCCACACCGTTTCACAGCTCCGCTACACATCCTAGCTGCGCACATTTTTCTAGCACATGGAAACGCAACGTAAATGCAGGGTGACGGTTCATGACTTTTTGTCGAATTTATGTTCCCTTCTTATGGTTCCTGGACTATATCAATAAATGCCTATTCTGGCTCCTTATTTGACGCATGTTGCGCAGAGATCAGACGGACAGACACGCGTTCCACGGTTTATTTCTGGATTCTGGAATAACTGATATCTGGATATTAGATAGAAGACCGCATCACCAGTGGCGTCACACAAAGGATAGACGTGTAATGGACATAAGTATAAATACAAATACCTTCCTCTGCAATCTCTCATACAAGGGTGCAAAATTTGTGAAATTTAGTTAAAAAATATTACCCAATTATGTTTTTCCGAATGAATGAATCTGAATAGTTTTAGGAAAAATTCAGAAAACACTTTTAGAGTTTAGATATTGCTAGAAAAGCAAACATGGAATAGTTCACTTTTCAATACTTTTAAATTCAATGCATTTCACTTTTAGAGTTTGTTGCTGTTCAATGAAATAACCCATCTTTATACGAGCCTAATAAAAGATAAGACGAACACCTGTGTCATATACGTGTCGAACGCCAAGGAGTGTTTTTTATGACAGATAAGCCACTAAAATCAAAACTGTTTAAAATGTCGTTTGCAAGCTAAATATGAAATAGTTGATTTTTTCAATAAGTTTTTTATCCATTGTATTGCGCTTTCAGAGTGGGTTGTTGTTTAATGAGTTACCCCATCTCTATATGTAGCTAATTCAACATTCTATGTACATCCATCGGAATTGTTCTGTGTCATATTACATCATAAGTCACACGTCAATCGGAGTGTTTTTGTGACAGTGACGTTCTGTTTACATAATTGTGTAATTTTTTTCTAAATTTAGTTGAAAAAGAATAAAAGATAAGGGATAAATGTTATGGAGTAATCAAGTTATATTCATCTACATACAAAGAATTATAATATCAAGGGAAAAAGGCAATTCAGCGGGATGATAACGAAGATAAAGGCGAACATTACAGTAGAACAAATGACATGCAGTGCAACAGGATCAGAATAATAAAGTAATCAAAGAGGATTATCTGGAACTGGGGTAGCAACGTCCCTTGAACTCTCCAAAGGGTGCTCTAGTCGCATGCCACAATATCAGCTGTCCAGGGTGTTTGCAGGGATAGCAACTCATAATATAAGGCTGTAAGTGATTCCATAATGTTCCTTTCTTTTGTGCTCAGCTGATCTAGAAAGTGAGATTTTTTAATGCACGACCTGAATACCGAAGTTACGCTACTCTTCCTTTGGTTTTTTAACTATCTTTGCAACCACAATACTACAAAATGCTCTTAAAAATGATTTTTCCATGCACATATGCTAACATATTTTGAGTATTTCAGGTCTTATTTGATTCCTGTTGTTGTTGCTTTGTACTTGTTGTTTCTAACTTGATATATTGTTGGGGCATGTTTCTGCATTTGAGAAGTTGATAAATGCTTAAATATAAAAACTCGCCAGTGTTGATCAAGTTAAGGATTAGTTTCTAAAACCTATTCCTAACTAAATTTATCAAGGTCCTTCAGATAATTTTAACTTAAATGCAAACAGACTAGAACTCTGTCTAGAGCTGCATTCTTCATGTTATTTTGATCTGTATTATCATATGCTCTTTAACCCTTAACTAACCATGTGGCGTCTGATAGACTACGCGAAAAACAAACTTTCCGATATCTTCGAAATGGTTGCGCCCCCCAACCAATCACGTCACCTAATCTTCCTCTTATTGGTAAAGAATAAGGCGTCCGATTTGGATTACGTACGCGTCATTTGTACACGAAACAGCAGCGCTATTCTTTTCGCCGTAGTCTACGAGACGCCACCTGTGAGTTTATGAAAGTGATTCTGCACAGTTCGATATGGCCGGACCATGAAAAAGAGTTCAATGGGGTGACGACAATTTTGAGGAAACTGTCCTCAAGTGGTACAGTGAACTTGACGATAGTGGCAGTGATATAGACAGTGCCACAGAGGATGAATATATCTTATCCGAGCATGATACAGCATCAGAATGTTCGCTAGACGACAATAGTGATGCTGGAAGTGACGGCGAAAACTCCCATCAACGCAAAAATGAATATTTGGTGGGAAGAACCGCTTCAGGTCGTCATCTAAAGAGGTCGTTCCTTCATCACGGACAAGAAAACACAACTTGACACTAAAGTTCCAGTAGTGAGAGGGCAAGCTCGTGATTTAGGCAGCAGCGCAAGTGCTCAAGTCATGCCAAAATAAGAGGAATCTTTAACTCCTGCTGGGAGAAAAGTTTGATATTATAACCAATTTTTTTGTAATGTGTTACTGTGTTCATTTCTTAATGAATCCATTTCCATGAAATAATTAAAACATTTTGAGTTACAATTGCTTTTTTTCATGCATCTGGTAATGGTAGTCGAGCTGAGGCATGACTGAATTTTCATAATCAAACAATGACTGTACATAATTGTTCATGTAAGAAGGTGCCAAAATTCACTCAGTTATGTGTAGCATTATGCTCATTTTTCATTTACTGACTCATGTGATAAACATTTTTTAGAAAACAAAAATTATTTTGCTCTGTTTAAAGTTGTAGTCTGTCAGACGCCACATGGTCGTTGATGTCATAAATTATTACATGGTTGGTTAAGGGTTAATTTGCAATGTGGAGCTGAGAACAAATGTCATTAATTGTTTTCAGTTTTGTAAGGAATGAGAGTATCAGATGAGGAATAGTTCCATTGTAATTGGTAGCTCATCACCTTTAGTTTTTTTAAATAGAAACATAAATGGTCATTCCTATATTAACTACAAGTGCTGGTGTGCACCATCGGTTTTAAGTATGTTCAATTTCCTGAATTGATGTTCTACCTAACCCTTCAAGATGGTATTTACTTAAAGCTTGTTTTGTTGTCAGTTGTCTCACAAACTTTGCCGAGCAAGTAAAGTTTGACCGCTAGTCCATTGGGTGCCTAGAATACACCATACATGTAGTTCTGTAAAAAGTATATTATTATTTTATTTAACAAATTTATTCAGTTAGTTTGGGTTTTTTATAAATTATACTTTTTTGATACCTATAATCCCTTTTAATAAAAAAGCTATATAAATGTAATGATGACAATATTTTAGCTAATGCTACTTTGTCTAGTGCATAGTGTACCATAGTGCACCATGTACTAGTGAAACAAAAAGGTGTTTATTTCATTATATAATATTCACCACATTGAAGTTTTTCCCAGGTATTAGGTATGACTGTTTTTTTGTAACAAAATATAGTGTTAATATTAATTTTGCAATTAGTTTGTTGGCATTTATTACCTAAGATATTATATAAGGCGCATGTAGCTAAAGGTTAATATTACAGCAGTTCTTTTATTGTTTACAATTAATTGCAAGATCCCATTTTCCAGCAAAAGGTAATTTAAACCTTCCACAGCTAGCAAGGCATATATTAAAAGTTACTCATTGGCAAACTGAAACTGTAAGTGCAACTTTTAACAGCAACCAAACTCACTAGTATAGAGGCGTTGCAAACTAAAGTTTTAAGCCCACTTCAGGTCCTTCACAGCAGGCCACCAGCTGAATTCCTTCAGACTACTTGCATATCTTGATATAGTTATTGTTGCAGTTATAGTGGTTTGATAATTATTAACTCGCTTAAGGTACATGTATTATTAGATGTAACAAGTACAGGTCTATGTCTTATTTTGAATGACTGGAAATTTTGCCATATAAGTGGGATTATTCTAGGGCTTATTTTCCAATTATTTTATTCCAATAATAGATCTTGCTGATGTAAAGAAAGAATATTATAAGTAAAAGTCATTTATCATCTAGCATACCAAAAATCTGGTGTTTCTGTATGAAAGCTGGTCTTTAATAATGTCTGTTCCTAGGTGTATCATTGGTGTCCCTGTCTCATCAGCTTTAGCCACCTACTGCTCTTATAGAAATGATAAAAATAAATAATAGTAATTATTATTGTATTGCAGATGATGTCTTTGTTGTTGGCATCGGCATGGGAACGCCTGGCGACAAATGCCGCCGCCCCGCATCAGCAGGCGAAGCAGGAGGAGGAGGAGGAGGAGGGGGAGGGGGTGGTGGAAGGGGGCCCCACACGCCGGCGCCGCCCCAGACGGCGGTAGTGAAGGACGAGCCCCCTCCCTCTCCCTCGCCATCCGCCGTCCTCACGCTGCCCCCACCAGTCGCCATGGGCGTCCAATCGCTGTCGCCTGTCGCAGGCAAGTAGAGATGTAAAATAATCAAGTAACTATTACCAAAGATTACAGAATAAAATATAAGATACCCCACTCGCGGTATTTATAAAGGAAATCGCACTTCAATCCATGCCCACACCGTCGGTCAGTCGTCAAAAGTCATGGCATAATTTATTGCTGCTTACAGCTCGAAATAGTGGTATACGAGGGCGATACGAAAATAACGAGCACCCGCGTGGTTACCAAAGGATAAAATTAGTAAATATTTTGTTTTAAATTTAAACAAGTATTTTATTCTCAAATATAATAATAAAATATACAAGTTACGTAATAAAACTATTCATTTACTACATAATATTAAAACATAAAGAAATATATCTGTATGATTACAAGTTTTGCAAGATTTGTAATTTCAAATTTTTCAATGGCCTGAACTTATTATCTTTACATCCTGGTTGATAGATTTTAACGTAAAGTAAATGTGAACTCTTACGTATAAAGAAATGAAATAGCTTAAAGGAAAGTCTTTACATGGATGGTTTAGAGTTATATCAGAATATCTATTTTTGAAAAAATTACCAATTCCTTTGCGTGCAGCAACACTATTGAAATATTCGATAAAAATATTTTCCATATTTATTACCTGCTCCGCAATGTGTTTTGAGGGTACTGTCAAACCACCAAAAGATTTTGTGTCTGTGTATGCTTTCAATTTGCAAAAAACAGTTTCCTCATTTGTGAGATATTTTGATGAGCTGGCAAAATCTACACAAATATTGCAATTATGCTGAATCAAACGTTTTTTCAAGAGGTACCCTGTTACATAAACTAGTCCGTTTCCTTCAGGGCTGCTAAGATTTTGATAATGTCTAGTAAAGACTTATTGGGTTTACTTTAGAAACATCCTGCTCAACCAGAATTTCAGAATATTTTTCAGTATTCGAATTAATATTCAACAGTAAGTGATTCACCTTCAACCTGATCAAAAAATTTCAAGGAAAATAATTTCTTAAACGCTCTGCAAAATTGTATGGGTGTTGGGTTTTTAGCATTCCCTGAACAATTTCGAACTTGATCGAAAAAATTTTCTAAACAGACCTGATTTAAACTTCTGGTAAATAAATATTTATAGTTGTTTTCTTTTAGTATTTTCCATAATTCGAGCGAAGATTTTAATGTTAGTTTCCACCCAGAAATGAATTTTACAAAACGAAATGTTGATCTTTTCACTTGTACTGCTACAGCCATCTACCGAACAATAAGTAGGCTAGTAGGCATTTTTTATTCAAATAACCATTGACTGAACACAAGATACTAAATAAAACAGCCAACGCAAAATACACCACTATAATATTAAAAGTGAGGACTACTGAGCGTTAATCGATAAACCGTTCGATTCGGCCGTCACCCGTATACTGCCAGTCGACAAATAACTCGGCTGGCTTTCGGCTGGCGGCACGTCGCCTTGGAACCGGCAAATATGCTCAAGTGAGGTATCTTATATTTTATTCTGTAATCTTTGCTATTACAAAGTAATCATTACTAATGGGTAACTAAAGGTAACGAGTCCTCCATTTCAGAAAGACTAGTTACTTTTGCTCTCGTTATTCAGAGTCCGATATACAGTCCTGAGTACGCGCTAACAATCCTATAATCACGCCACGCCGTCCGCAACCAGTAAAAATCTCGGGACTGCACCAGGGCGTTTTGGATCTGGCAATGGTACACACTAATCAGGATACACAACACATTCATTCATTCATTTATTTGTACTGAAGAATACAAATATTACCACCTCGAAGGCTATGCCTTGTGTGAGGTATTGGTATTGAAAATAGTGGTGGTTTAAGTAGGTATTAGTTTGATTTTTGTTCTATCAGTTTTGTTTGTTTTGTTGGCCTTGTTTTCAAGGAAATGTCTTGAAACATACTGTTTTTTAATAAAATATCCATCTATTATAAATACATACTAAATATACTTGCCGATCTTAATGTTCTATAAAATAACTGAACTAAGTCAAAAGCAGCATGGTCAACTGTTTAAAGTAAACTCTTGAACATAATATGTATCTAAAAAATAACTAGAGTAACGAGTAACGAATTCCGAGTAATTAGTCCTGAAGTGGAAAGTGACGAGTCGTTACAAGTCCTTCAAAGAAACTAAAGTTTACATCATTACAGGCAAACCGGTGTTGGGGGGTTTTCCGCCACCCCTTCTGCTGCCCAGGCTTGTCACACCATCTGGGAAACCGGTTGCGTTTCTCCCTTCTTCTGGCGCCGGTCAACAGGATCCCTCACTGCAACTGGTAAGGTTGAGCTTATAGCATGAATGTGCATCTGTGAACCATCTGAATATCAAATAGAATCTTTAATCTCATGAATATTAGTTGATCACTATGGTTTTTTTGTTTATGAGTTGAAGTTATCCACATATTTTGGTGAGTTTGTAGTACTCAGGTGCCAAACTCTCTCACACGGCACAAGAATATTAATTATTTTAACATCTGTAAAACTAACAGAATACCACAATATACAATGTATTCAGTCATCAGTGTCAGACACTTTGGGGGGATTAAATAAGTTAATTTTTATCGACAAATCATCCGCCAAAAGTAGTTTTTCTCCCACATAATAAAATGGTAGCCATTTTGTTTTCTGTTTAATTGATGCACAAGCGTTGTACTAATTTAGCCATAGCTACCTAGAATAGAACAGAATAATTTTTTGGTGCTTCTACACAAAATGTGCTTACACAGGTCAAGAAGAAATTGTTGACTAGTTGTAAAAAAAAATATATAAAGAATACATAAAATTAGCATACACTCACAATTACAAATAGAAATAAAAATTGGCATACACTCACAGATAAAAGTATACAAACATTTAAACAATACGAAACTCAACAGATTAAAATAGTAAGTGCATCAAGAAAGGCGACTAAGAACTGGATTGAAGTTGTCAAAGTTGTAGTTTAAAAACTCATCCATGCCAAAGAAAGCATTAGAGAGTAGAAAAGACTTTATTCAGACTCTGAATTCTTTAACATCGAGAGCCCTTATTTGCTCAGGTATTACATTAAAAAGTTTTACGCTATGGTAGTTAACGCCATTCCTGGTTTTAGCAAGTCTGTGTTGTGTTGTGAACATGTCACCTTTATGTCGGGTATTATAAGAATGGATTTCTTGTAGAGGCTGTACAAATACGAAATAAATCTCGTTCGATAGTGAAACGTGCAGGCCATTTTCCAACATTTTCCAAATTTCATATCATAGGATAAAAAAAATTGTTAAAAGAAAATAATTAAGCAATTTTTTGCGTTTTTTACAATTCTAGTTTTTTCAAAAAATCAGCAGTAGAGAAGGCAAATAAACAGAATACTTAGTGGTCACGATATTTATTTTGGGAAAAAAAGAAATGTTACAACCATTGTTCGAAATGTCACACATGTCGCGTAGAGCGACTGATCATCGTGTTGTCATTCCGTAATTCATTTCCGACTTGAATAATCTTGCTAATAAGCTCCTCCCGTGTATTTAACACGTCGACATAAACGTTCTCTTTCATTGTACCCCACAAGAAATATTCAAACCATCATAGCTTCTAAACTACTTTACTTAGGGCTAAGATGTACAGCTATTTTTTTCGGATACATCATGTACTATCACTTAGAAATAAAAAGCATGTAGTTTAACAGCTTAGATTTTTTGTAAAAAATAAAATTAAAAAAAAAAACGCAAAAAATTACATAATTCTTTTTTTAACAATTTTTTTTAAATTTGGAAAATGTTTACCATTAATGTTTTGCTATCAAATGAGACTTATTTTGTGTATGTAGAACCTCATCAGTAGCTATGGCTAAATTAGTACAATACTTTTGCATCAATTAAACAAAAACAAAATGGCTGCCATTTCATTATGTGGGAGAAAAACTACTTATGTGAGGGGGGGGGGGTGGGTGATCTGTCGATAAAAAATACTGTATTTCATCCTCCTAAAGGCTCCGACACCGATGACCGGACACATTGTATATGATCTTTTCATTTATCACAGACCTTTTTTTTTCAAAATTTCAACAAAGAATGTCCGATCGCAGGTGGAGCAACAGCAGCCTCGCACGATCGAGGACTATTTCCAGCAGTCGAAGTTCTACCTGTCTCCGGGGGTGGTCACCCCCACCACCACCACCACTACCCCCGCCCCCGCAGCGGCCACCGTCGTCTCCCCCCCTCCGCAGGCGGAAGCGAGAGCGAGCGCGAGCACGAGCGCCGCCGACCAACCGGGGCCTTCGGGGCTGCAACGGCCCCCCGGCGCCACCAGAGGGGGCCACAAGCTCAAGCAACACCAGGCGCTCCACAGGCAGTTCGCCTGCCATTCCTGCCATCGGTTCTTCTCGTCGCAGGACAGGCTCAACAGACACCAACAGTCGCATTCAGGTACGAACGTTTAACCGATGGTTAAAATTTGTCCGAAGCAAAAG
This sequence comes from Callosobruchus maculatus, assembly GCA_951848785.1. NCBI lineage: Eukaryota > Metazoa > Arthropoda > Insecta > Coleoptera > Chrysomelidae > Callosobruchus > Callosobruchus maculatus. The sequence continues at coordinate 10,485 of CATOUR010000337.1, forward strand.
TTCGGCTGTAATACAGAATATAATCAATAGGTTCACGATATTACATCTTGTTCACATGTCACTTATGGCCGTTGTACCGGTTTCATAATGCATTTGTTTAGTAAAACAATCTTGGGATACGGTCACTTATTATATTTCCAAAATGTAAAATTTTACGACGTTTCGACGCTTCTATTAGGCGTCATCTTCAGGTATTAAAACTAAAATAAAATATCAGAATTGTCAAACAGATACAAAATGACTAACATTTACAATTAATTTTTTTTAAAACAATTAAATATCGAGGGAGGAAGGTAAATCAATATTTAACAATATTTTAACTCTTCTACTAACAATACTATAGTACTATAATTTCAATATGGTATTTTTCTGATATGAAATGTATGAAATTGCGAGGAAATTTGGTTAAAAAAAGCCCTATTAGTTATCCGATACAAAAAATGCCAAATGTGACTCTTGAATCATTATTTATCTAATGTTTATGAATTTTTATCTGCTATTCTGGTAAAATCTGGTATTAAACAATAATACCTATATCTGTTTTAAAATTTTCATATTAAGTTAAAAGAGTTAAAATACAATTATCAGTTTTATTTAGATGGAAGAAAGTATAGACTATGTTCCATTTATTAAATTTGTATATATGCATGAAAGATTGCTTGTCTCTGTCCTGAAATTCATGCTGTTAGAACTTTTTTTTATATGTATCATCTCTAAGATGATACATATAAAAAGAATTCTACCGCCCTCAGCAAACATGCTATAGAAAATAAACATACCATCGATTTTAACAACGTTAGAACTTTATGCAAAGAGAAAGATTGGTATAAAAGAAACATCTTAGAGATGATACATATAAAAAAAAGTTCTAACAGCATGAATTCAGGACAGATACAAGCAATCTTTCATGCATATATACAAATTTAATAAATGGAACATAGCCTGTACTTTCTTCCATCTTATCAGTATTTACCTTCCTCCCTCGATATTTAATTGTTTAAAAAAAAATTAATTGTACATGTTAGTCATTTTGTATCTGTTTGACAATTCTGATATTTTATTTTAGTTTTAATACCTGAAGATGACGCCTAATAGAAGCGTCGAAACGTCGTAAAATTTTATATTTTGGAAATATAATAAGTGACCGTATCCCAAGATTGTTTTACTAAATATTTGGTACCGACGGTCAGGATTCAAAAAACAAAAAAATAATGCATTTGGAAACGTCAATTAAGTAACAGGTAATAAAATATGGTTGGTACACCTGAAAGAAGGTTTTATGCCACATTTTGTGCCGTTTGAACGACAGTATGACATTTCGCTTAACCTACAAAAATGAATGTGTCAGATTGTGACATAAGTTTTCGTGTTTGCAATTCTAATATTATTATAGCATTATTACTATTATTAAAAAGGTATGGAGTCAAAACGACAAAAAGCAAAACGTGCGCGTGGTAGTACCTAACTTTACTAAAGAAGAGGAGCGGCTACTCATTCGTAGAGTAGCAATATTCATAAGCATTATAGAATGCAAATTTTCAGAAAAAGTGAACAATCAGGAGAAGGTAGGTACTAGGTACCTGATGAGTGAGGATATAATATAGTCGTCTACAAATGCATACAGAGATGAATAAAGAAAAGATTATGCAATAAGATGAATACTTGCTTTTAATTGTGCTCAGAGGCAGCTATGAATCGATGTAATCTGTGAAATAAATTTTATAAACACTGATAAAAGTGAACATCCCCTGTCAATTCAGCCTTAACCTAATAAAATTCTGATGTGTATCAACTCTTAAACGTCATACAAACGACATGTCAGATTTATAGGTTGATTTATTGGACAATTATGTCATTTTAATCTCTCAGTTAGCTTATGAAAACCATTTATTTCCTAATGCTCAGATTAAACATAATGGGTGAATTAAGTTTGATTATGAAACCGAGCCTAAGGCTAAAAATTAAGGGTCACCTTGGGTTAACTTTGTTTGCACCCCGAACGCTTAAGGAATACCTAGGGTCGTATTCGTAGTCGGTACTAAGTAAGGTTTTGTATTTTGACAGCTACTTGAGAGTGCCTTACGTAAAGGTTTCATTGAGCAATACACACGGAACGAAATGTCAACATGACATGTCAACACGACATTTCGTTGCAATCATGGCGATTTTGTAGATTCATTTTGGAGTACGGTGTTGTCAGTTTCTATCACATCCGAAAAAATGTCGATGTCAGGCACAAAACACGAAATACTGGCACAAAACAAAAAGAAAACACAAAACATCAAAAAGCGTAGGTACAGGCATAACAAATTGACTTATATTTGAAATATGACAGCCTCGCTAAATGAATCCCGCCGTATCGTAGATGTTGTCTACGAAACAGATACACAAGGAAAGGCACGCTTGAGGGGATCCCTTGAGTATCTCTTGAGTGTTACTTAAGGAAACGTTAAGTATTACTTAAGAGACGACTAGGAATACGGCCCAAATCGTTGATAAAATGTGCGGTTGTCAAAACTATAAAAATAGTCCATTCTTTGGTACATTTTTCTCAGATATCTATATAATGAGATTTAACTCGTCCAGTTTGTCTAAAACTTCCATAACGTTCAAAAAGCAGCTTATCTTTCCCTAATCCACAAGCCACACAAACGTCACCAACTGACATGTGAATATAGGTTAAGTGCTAATTAAGCTAAAGCAATCTTCGGCTTAGATTTTTGACCTTTAAGCTTAAGTTATGCATGACAACGGTGCAATTCAAATTTGTGTGATAAGGTCCACGTATGATAAGCCTCATTTAAGCAAGCCAGTGCCATTAGTTTAACAGCATACCTAATCATTTGCGCAGGTTCGTGCCCGTTCAAGTGTGAGCAGTGCAAAAAGACGTTTACGTCCAAGTTCAAACTGGTTCGGCACGCGCTCATCCATTCCGACAGGAGGCCCTTCAGTTGCTCCGTCTGTGACAGAACCTTCCACAGAAAGGACCACCTCAAGAACCACATCAAGGTGCACAGCCCGCAGAAAGAGACCTATACGTGCAATGAGGTACATATTATTGGGATATTGAAGCCCAGCGCCGGTACTCTGTAACTTAGAGACAGAAACTTGTTTATAGGGCTGTTCGCAGAGCAATCACAAACTAGTCAGCGGCAATTTGATTGGCCAGTACTAATCAGAAATAGTTTGACAATTGCAATGGCGAATACTGATTGGCTCTGACTGGTTTGTGATTCTCTGTAAAAACAGACCATGACGACCATGACGATCGGGCAGTTTCGGGTGCCTACCACAACGTGCCTACTACGCTGACATATTTACGAAGCCACACGATCCCATTGTACATAGAAACACGTTTCTAAGTTACAGAGTACCGGTGCAGTTTATCTCATGTTGGGTTCAACTCAAACTAATTAAAAAATGCCTTTTACAACGAAAAGACATTGAAGACCAGCCTCAAAGTAACAACTGAACATAGAGGTAGTAACCAACTAATGGGGTATTTTCCGACTTGCTAATATTGTCTGTTTAATGGCTGAAATGGATTGTTTGTATCTAATTTGTAATGATGGCACTGTTTGCTCAATTTTTTTCTGCTCACGTGAAGTAAAGATAGAGTTTGAAAATCATCCCTTTGAAAAGAGCTCATTTAAATCTCTTAAACCTCCCGCCTAAGAAATCAACCAATCAAAAGTCTTTTTTATCCCGGATGTAGATAGGATGTGACTATAATAATTTGAATTATGCGTATATTCAAGGTTGTCACGTTGTTAACATTTTGCCTATACTGTATTCACAGCCAAGCCAGACCAAATGAAAACAAGCCCGCGTGCGTGATCGGCTCATGTCGGTAGGGTCCCTAATAGTCCAGTATACTATGTGTGAATTGTATGTTATAATCCGGCAAGTAAAAACCCCCAAGACTGACTGGAAATCAGATCCAAATATGCGATGTCAAGTGTTCATTGCCTAAATGAGCATTTCAAACTGGCAACTGGCTACTTTTAAGTTGCAATGGGTTAATAGGGCAACTCTTTTAAATAGTAATATAAAATTCCATAATTGCACTGGACTATAGCAGGCGCGTTCGCAGATGGCAGCGGACAGTAACCACGCTAATGCTGCATGCGACTGTTTATGTGAAGTCTGTTTTGGGGTTGAATATACTGTAGTTTTTCTGCATATAGGGGATGTAAACTTAATTTTATGTATTATGTTTATTTAGTTTCCCTCTTTTTAATTGAATAAAAGTTCATGTTTGTAGACTATAAATGTTATATTACACTGCAATTCCATTTTTTGCATTATTATGTCATTAGCAGTTTACTCTGAGAATGTTTCCTATACTATACTTTTCACAATTTTACTCGTCATTCTTTAACAGCCTGTCACTAGTGAGTAGTGTCATGCCATACATAACCTCCCTAGTCTCACGACTGTCACGGTAATTAACCATGATGAAATGATGTAAACAAACATCTGTCAATGTCAATACGAAGCGGAGGTTATATTTGTAGATGGAGAAAAGGAGGTCAGTCGACAAAGTAGAGTCATATTCTAAGGATAGCACCACGAAGGACTTATTACGTCACGCTAAGATTTATTACGTCACAGCTTTGCTGCGAAATCTTATGTTTGAACTTTGGAGGGGATTTTAACCCACTTCGCGTTCACAATAAAACGTAAAAATGTTCGTTACATGGTTTTTGGGTACGTAACATCAATATTCCGTCATAAAATTTTGTTCGGAAAATACCCCATTCTAATAGGCCGACAGATTTTCTTACCTTGTCATATTGACTACCAGATACGGCAATAATAATTATTTGTAATTGTATAGTAGGTATCCAGAAATTTCCATTCTACGTTAAAAAAGACGGTATTTTGATGGTTCAGGAATGATTACAGCTAAATCAATAGATATGTTGACCTCTACTGCGTTACTGCATATTTCTTCAGCATAAACGCAAATTCTGAAATCTTACATAAATTTTGAGGAGCTTGCAACGCCGATATAATTTTCATGCGACTTATTTACGGTAGAACCCCGACTGTCAAACGTTTGTTTTGTTTGTGCGTCTTTTATGCTTGGTCAGTAAAATCGAATTCGCTATTTGTTGGTAACTGTGGTGTAGCTTTACAGACTGTGCTGTGCTATATTCGAGTGTAGTTTAACAGTTTTTCGAAATGGGACTCAAAAAGTGCAGTGTTTGTCACATGGGTTGCATTGGAAGAATTTTCAGTTTAGTTGGCAATGTTTGGAGGCTAAAGTGTCAAAAGATGATGGCTTTGAGCACGCCATTCTGAAGTGGTTTGTTTACTACCTCTATGTTCAGTTGTTATCTGAGAGACAAGCTTTCTTCATAGAACTACGGGGCTGTTCCAAATTACGGTCCTATAACCGTCCCAGAACTGTTTTCATCATGCCCCGCCCATTTTGTAATCCTAGAATCGATGATTGGTTGGTACGCTGGCGCACTAACCAATCACCGTTTTTTAGAACTGTAAAATGGGCGGGGCATGATGAAACCAGTTGTGGGACGGTGATAGAACCGTAGAATGACGCTGTGTTTGTTGTGCAGGAGGGTTGCAAGAAGCAGTACACGTCGTACCTGTCGTACCGCAAGCACTTGGCCGTTCACGCCGCCGAGTCTGGGAACCTCACCTGCCAAATCTGCTTCGAGTCCTCTTTTGCCACCAAAGAGGAGATTCTGTACCATCTCAAGATACACGCGGGCAGTCGGACCGTGAAGAACCCGGCGGAAAAGAAGTTCACTTGCGACTATTGCGACCGGAAGTTCTTCACCAAGAAGGATGTGCGCAGGCATCTTGTCGTCCATACAGGTGAGATAGCATTAGGTCGTTTTCGAGAGATATTTGGGTTTTTGGAAAAAAAATTTCCATAAATGGAAAGATCATCATCATCAAGTTTTATCACAAAACTAGTTTTTTGTCTTTTTAGCAATAATAGGGTACTTGCAGAGGTCGTGAAATCGTCTCGGGAGTATACATAGCGTAAAGAAAACTATATCAAGAAGCAGTAGGAAACAAAAAACATGATTTTACTGACGGCCAAAAAAAGATATTTGCAAAATAAAATAAGGATAAATTCAAATTTTTCCACGTGACTTAAAACAAGGGCTTACGGCACAGGTATCTTATCGATATCGACAATCGAAACTGCTACAGCGCAGGTCAGTGAGCTTCAACTGCAAACTAGAGATGATCTGAATTCTTTAACAATGCGACTCAATTTATTGATACTTTAACATATTTGAAACAGGCAATTATCTCACTAGCATTTTCATCCTGTTCCTGTTTGTGACCGAAATTCGCAACTAATCGAAGCCATCATTTCATTTCGGCGCATCCCATTATGAATGAATCCAAAGATAGAATCTAATTCAAGCCCATCCCTACAAAGTGAATTAGTAATCTAGTCTAACTTTTATTCTTTTGACTTTTGTACTTTTTGCGTGGCTGTGTTTTGTGGTTATAATGATCAATGGGTGTGTTCAACGGGACCTAGCGCAAACGCGCTAGAGTGGAAGCGCCTCCAGGCGCTAAGTGTGACCGTTGAACGGCCTTCTCTTTGGCGTGATAAAACTGTCATATCCATCTCCATATTTTAATATTTATCATTTGTATTGTCAAAAATCTAGGTTATATAATCACAAAACCTGATATTAAATTGACACTATACAAAGGTAACTGCTTCTTTCAGAACCACAAATAATTTTTTTCCAGTTTTTTGCCACTTCGCTAACCAAACAGCGCTTTTTAAAAGCGCTGACCAAGCTGACTGGCGCTTTTTGACAGCTTCTCTTAATTTTGAACCCACTACCGAACACACGCCGACAGTTTCCGGAAAAAAAAACATGGCGCGTATGACGTCATAATGTTAGTTTTCACTCATTACAGTTTATACCAAGATAATAAGTTCAGTATTTTGACCTATTAAATTCCGTTGTCATTGTTAGGTACAAAAATATATTAAGGTGCTACCAGAAAATGCCGGAAAAAGAACCGACTGCCAGCGAGATTGGAATCCGCGACCTCCAAAATTCTAGTCCGACGCTCTACCAGCCGAGCCATTGCAATCATGACAACCTAGCCTGCAAAGTGTCGACCAGATGCGTTGGATCATCACGCAAACCTTTTCTGGTAACACCTTTATTTGACAACTTGATATCCAGCTAATAGCATGAAAAATGGTAATACATTCACTCCCTACACAGAGTTGTCTGTGCTGGCTCGATCTTGTGGCTGGAGTCGGACGTGGCCGGAGATTGTTACCGAACCGACAGATTTCCTTCGATGGCACAGATACGAGCCACTACGTACTACAGGAAGATGGCAGCAGTGTAACCGTCAGTTGGCGTGATGATCTGACACATCTGGTCGACGTTTTGCAGGCTAGGTTGGCGTGACCGGCATGGCTCAGCTGGCTGGGCGACACATTAAAATTCCGAATTTCGCGGGTTTAAAGTCCGTATTGTGCCGGACATTTTTCCGTGACAGAAACTGAAAACACCGTACTCCAAAATTAACCTACAAAATCGCCTTGAATGCAACGAAATGTCATGTTGACATTTCGTTACTTGAGTATTACTCAAGGGAGCCTTACATGAGGGACCCTGAAGTATTAACGCCCGTATGCACCGTTTGGCGATTCTAATCCTAGTTCCTTAATCGCGTTTTGCTAATCTTTGGCATCTAGCCATGCACCGTCAAGAGATTAACTAATCCAGATTGGAGATACGGCAAGGTTGTGTTCGCAAGATTATTTTGACAGTGACAGTGTCAAAATTGTCAGTTTGCGGTGCATAGCAAACAAGTAATCTAATCCAGGTTTACGTAACCATCGCGCAATAGGGTACTTGCAGAGGTGGTGAAATCGTATCGGGAGTATACATAGCGTAAAGAAAACCATATCAAGAAGCAGTAGGAAACAAAAAACATGATTTTACTGATGGCCAAAAAAAGATGTTTGCAAAATAAAATAAGGATATATTCAAATTTTTCCACGTGACTTAAAACAAGGGCTGACGTGAGACAGTCAGATTCAACTGCAAACTAGAGATGATCTGAATTCTTTAACAATGCGACTCAATTTATTGATACTTAAACATATTTGAAACAGGCAATTAAACCACTAGCATTTTCGATGCAATACATTTTTATATCTGATAGGTATCACAGTTCATCCTGTTTGTGACCGAGATTCGCAACTAATCGAAGCCATCATTTTATTTCGGCGCATCCCATTATGAATGAATCCAAAGATAGAATCTAATTCAAGCCTATCCCTACAAAATGAATTAGTAATCTAGCCTAACTTTTATTCTTTTGACTTTTGTACTTATGTGTGTGACTGTGTTTTGTGGTTATAATGATCAATGTCAAAATGTTAGGTTAGGATATCACTGACGTCAGAGGTTGTTTGCGCGGCATTTTCCGGCATTTGAAATAATTTTTGGAATATCTCTCACAGCCGATTCCAAAAAACCAAACAAGTGATTTTGTCATGTTTACTAGGCTCTAAGGAACGCGTAAACGATATAATATTTTTTTCTGCAAGTACCCTATTGGGTTTTTGAAAAAAAAAATTGCCATAAATGGAAAAATCATCATCATCAAGTTTTATCACAAAAATATTCTTTTTGTCTTTTTAGCAATAATTCAAAGGTTATATCAAAATTAAAATTAATTTTTGAATCCAGTACCGAACACACGCCGACAGCTCCCGGACAAAGCCGAGCGCGTGTGACGTCATAATGTTAGTTTTCACTCATTACAGTTTATACCAAGATAATAAGTACAGTGTTTTGATATATTAAATTCTGTTGTCATTGTTAAGTACTGATATATATTAAGGTGCTATCAGAAAATGCCGGAAAAAGAACCGACTGCCAGCGAGATTTGAATCCGCAACCTCCTGAATTCTAGTCCGACGCTCTACCAGCTGAGTCATTGCGGTCATGGTAACCCAGCCTGCAAAGCGTACTCACATGCGTTGGATCATCACGCCAACATTTTCTGGTAACACCTTGATTTGAGAGCCTGACATCCGGCTAATAGCATGAAAAATAGTAATACATTCACTCCCTACACAGAAGTGTTTGTGCTGAATGAATGAATGAATAAGGACCAGAGGCTATCCAGCACAGAATGTGACTGGTGCATAGGCCACACGATGGGCCCTTTTGCGCCTCTTTCCGCGCTAGTTCCTAAGACCTGCCCTTTTAGCAAAGGCAAGTACATTCTTAGGTCCTATCCATTTTATCTCTATTGGTTCCAAGGTTCTTGAGCCCAGCATAGTCTGCCTGTGAGAACCCAGGGTTTCACAGCGACACAAGTTGTGTGCCGAGGATTCTTCCTCTTCACCACACCACGTGCACGTTGGGTCGTTGACCACCCTCATCACGAACAAGTGACGCCTGAAGGTGTTGTGACCCGTTAATAGGCCTACTGGCAATCTCAAGTTACTCCTATCCAGAGAGAGACAAAATCGTCATATTCTCTCTGCAGGCCCTGCTAATAGTTCCCGAGCTTGACGGAGATGACCAGAGATGTTGTTCCATCTCGGAGAGTGTTGATTCCGGATCCACTCTCCAGTTGTTTTCCTAATCAAGTTTGCAGATAGTCCTAAGGCTGGTTCCGGGCCCACAAAACTGTTTCCGGATCCCATCCTGGCTAGATGATCCGCCATTTCATTACCCTTTACCCCAGCGTGCCCAGGTACCCACATCAGTGATACCTTGTGTTTAGCTGAGATGTCGTCAAGAGCCCTCCTGCACTCCAGGACCAGTCCCGACGTTATTTTCCAAGCACTCAGTGCTTTGATTGCAGACTGACAGTCAGAGCAGATAGTAATCCGCCTCCTAGACCTGTCAATTTCCCGAATACGATTTGTTGTGTGGCTCGATCTAGTGGCTGGAGTCTGACGTGGTCGGAGATTGTTACCGACCCGACAGATTTCCTTCGATGGCACAGATACGAGCCACTACGTACTACAGGAAGATGGCAGCAGTGTAACCGTCAGTTGGCGTGATGATCTGACACATCTGGTCGACGTTTTGCAGGCTAGGTTGGCGTGACCGGCATGGCTCAGCTGGCTGGGCGACACATTAAAATTCCGAATTTCGCGGGTTTAAGGTCCGTATTCATAGTCGTTTCTCAAGTATCCCTTTAGTTTTACTCGAGGGATACTTGAGGGTTACTCAGGCCCAGTTTCACAATCAGTGGTCACTCTGACGGTTTACTAACCCCGACCGGCGAGTTAACAAGAACAATGGAACGCCTCTCGTTTCACAATCATAAAATGCCGTAGGGTTAACTGACCGCGAGCTGTATTTTATTTTTAGCGGTTGGTGGTACTGTGTCCGCAATATTTAAAATTCTTTTTGTTCTTATTTCCTTCGTTAGGTGTTTCGTGCTGGTGTTTTATGTTTTTCTGACAAGACTGTCAAAGAATGAGGTCGTTGAGTTGTCAGTTCCGTGCAATTTCCAACCTGATTTTGGTTTTTCCACTGACGTTCTTTCATTTCATTCGCAGTTATTTGGTGTTTGGCATAGATAAAAGATTTTTAGGTTGGGTTGTTGTTTGGACTGCTTGGCGTTGTAGTTGTTTCTGGGGCCTTTTCAAATAATAGCCGTGCATGTACCCGTGTGTCAGCATGGAAAAACCAAAAAGAGCGAACAACTTTTCAAAAGATGAAGAATATCTGTTGATTTCGTTAGTAGAAAAGTACAGGCATGTAACAGAATGCAAAACAAAAGGTGCAACAACATGGCGTGAAAAAAATAACGCCTGGGAAGATAGGAGAAGAATTTAATTGCAAATGTGCAAATAATAGCTGCAGATCTGTAAAGGTGCTGAAAGAAAAATACAAACATTTAAAAAAGACCAAGGAGTCATGGTCATCATATTCCTGAAGATAATTGACTCTAGATCGAAATATTGTTGGTCTCATTGCTTCTTCATCACTGCTATACGCATTTACATCATAACCATCCATTTCAAGTGAAAAGAACGATGGAAAGCGTTAAGGTAAACGATAAAATATGAAACTTCAAACGCCTAGCAAGTAGCAAAACCAAAGTGACATAACCTAATGCGCATGCGTCATCGCAAACCTGGGGTTCACTCAAGAAATTCTTCGGGTCAAGTTAACTCAGAGTTAACTTCAAGTAAAATCGAAAACTACCATTTGTGAAACATGACATGTAGGGTTAACCTCCAGTCAACACACAACCTTGAGTTTACCCAATATTGTGAAACCGGCCTTTAAGGGTTACTCAAGGCACCCTCAAGTGTGCCTTTCCTTGTGTGTCTGTTTCCTAGACAACATCTACCTGACGCCGGGATTCATTCAGCGACGTTGTCATATTTCAAATATAAGTCAATTTATCATGCCTACGCATTTCGATGTTTTCTGTTATCACTTTTTGTTTTGTGCCAGTATTTCGCGTTTTGTGCCGGACATTTTTCCGGATGTGACAGAAACTGAAAAGACCGTACTCTAAAATTAACCTACAAAATCTGCTTGACCCCAACGAAATGTCGTGTTGACATGCCATATTGACATTTCGTTACTTGATTATTACTCAAGGGAGCCTTACGTAAGGGACCTTCAAGTAAGGTTTCGAAACACAAAACCTTACTTAAGGGATCCTCAAGTATTAACGCCCGTATGCACCGTTTGGCGATTCTAATCCTAGTTCCCTAATCGTGTTTTGCTAATCTTTGACATCTAGCCATGCACCGTCAAGAGATTATAACTAATCCAGATTGGAGATACGACAAGGTTGTGTTCGCAAAATTGACAAGACAGTGACTGTGTCAAAATGGTCAGTTTGCGGTACATAGTAATCTAATCCAAGTTTACGTAACTAATCGCGCAATTGACTTACGGTGCATACGGATGTAAAAGGGGTGATACACGTAAGCGTATTTAAGAGCGCGTCCAGATAAAGCGATTTACGCGCGAGTGGACTCGCGCGTACTCAATTTATATTGTGTCAAAATGTCGCTTTTACCTTGCATTTCTACGCTGGGAGAGATTTCCTTCCAGTTAAAAACATGGAGTTGGATACAGCAGTTGTGTTGTGGCGTGCATACCAGCGACGGAATCTTCGTAAACAAAGATTTCTCTTTGCCGCCTTTCGGCGACGATTCAACATGCATCCAATTCTACATGACAGAATGACGCACAGTATGTTTATAACATTGTACCCAAAGCTGAGAGGACACAGTGAAAAGTGTTTCAACTATATCTTCCCAGTTCCTACGTTTTATGAGTGTATTGGAATAATCGGATGATTCCATATCCCATATGGCTACTCTTTCAAAAACAAATACGTCCACACGCTACGGACTCGCGCGTTGTACTGGACGCAACGATGTCGCCTAAGTACCTCGACTCGCGCGGCGCTCGCGCGTACAACGGGCGAGTCGAGAGTCCCGCGCGTTACAAGCGTTTTACGCGCGAGTAAAACAACGCGAGAGAGCATCTGGACGGGATGTATGTGTGTGGACTCGCGCGTAAATCGCTTTATCTGGACGGGCTCTATGGCTCGACAACCTTTTTCGCCTGTGTGTCACCGTAAGTACGCGTACTTTAAAACCGTCGCGCAAACCGCCGGCGATCCAACTGGTTTGAAATCTTGCTCGTAGCTTGTCTCGGTTCGTACTGCGAGCCGCGAGCCTCCACTTTGTTTCGGCAGGCCATCGATGCGCAACGCTTGTTGTGTTTGGCGTTTGTTAAAAGTTTTGTTTATTCAGGAAAATTATCAAAATGAGTGATTTCAGCTTCACGTGTGTCACCAACGTCGAGCCGACTAAGTTCGCGAACTTAAAAACCGCGTAAAGTTCGTACGTGTGGAACCCCTTTAAGGAACCCTTAAGTATCGACTATGAATACGACCTTGTGCCGCGCTGGCATTCGGTTGTTTTACCGGAATTTTCTGGTAGCATCTTGATTTGAGAGCCGTCATGCGGCTAATAGCATGAAAAATGTTAATACATAGAATATGTTATTCTTCTTCGTTGCAGGCATGCGCGACTTCCTGTGCCAGTTCTGTCCGCAGCGTTTCGGCCGCAAGGACCACCTGGTGCGCCACATCAAGAAGTCCCACCATCAGCAGCACGGGAAGGAGGAGACGCAGACGGGCGAACCCAGCGGCGCCGGCGTGCAAGCGAGTCCCGTCAAGGCGGAGACGGCGGAGCAGCAACAGCATCAACGGCCGGTAGAGGGCGCTGCTGTCGGCGTTCAGGTGAAGACAGAGGCTCCGGTGCCCATCCCCGCCGCAGTCCCGGCTGCTGGTGCAGTTCCGGAGACGATGCTGCAACACTACCATCAGCAGTCGGCCGCCTCGCTGGTGCAGGAGTTCGGATTGAAGATCTTCGACGAGGATTTTCCGGCTTTTTTAGGTAACTGCTACAGATTACCGTATCGATAGTTACCACTGAAGAGTTGCTTACCAGTTGAGGGTCCCTTAAATGCTGTTTTATGTTTCACGGTCGTTCGAAAGTGACTTAAGGGTCAGTCAAGTGTAAGGGAGCTTTAAAACTCTCTTCAGGACTGCTATTTTTGTAATCAAATTCGCTGACAATTTTTGTGACGTTAGTTCGTTTCGGCTGCGGTGGTTTGGCGGAGCATAAGCTTCGACTAATTTGCTAAAGTAGTTGATCACCACGACGATGTACTTGTTCCTAGCTTCGCTCTCCGGATGCTACGTCGATAGCGATCCTCTCGAAGGGACTTCCGACGTTGTATTGGCGCATAGGATCCTTCTTACGTCTCTGTGGACCATTGCTGGCGGCACAAACTGTACTATTCCTCCAGGTCTTTCTTGCACCTAAACCAGTAGAACCGTTCCCAAACCTTCTCCAAGGTCTTGGCCGCGTCCCAATGACCCCCAGTGGTTCCGCTGTGAATCTACCCAAGTACCTCGGTTACGCAATTCCTAGGCACCATGGTCTGTCTTCTTTCCTGGGTCCCTTCTTTGTCCTCCAGTATCAGGATGCCATCCTCCATCACCAGAGTGTCTCACTGGTACGGCTACGCCCAACCTATTACCTATCAGTCTAATTTATTTACATTCATTACACTAATTTATATTTGTCCCTCACTCCACTAATTTATTTCACTATCCATTAATTTTGCGCACGCCACTGATAGACGGACTGCGACTGGCTGCTTCACTCTGTTAACTCTCCCGTCTACAGTGTTGCCAACTGGATTTTACCGTTTTCAGTAGATGACGCTAACGAAAATCAGTAGAAATCAGTAGAATTCTCATGATTAAGAAATCAACGCTTTTTCAAAGCGCTTTAGCGCCAGCCAACATGACTGGTGTTATTTATTGGTGTTTTCAGCGTAGAAGCGTTTTTCAAGCGTCACTTAAACCCCTTTGGGCACCATATTCCTATTGTGCCTGGTTTTAGACTATTTTAGGACCTCTTTGGGGTGTCCTAGGATTTTTCTTTTGCGTACCTTTTGCGTAGCGTCATTTTGACGGTTTACTTTTAAAGCTCAGATGCTCCAAGAAAACCGAACCATGTTCCCTGTATTCTGTACACTACCAAGTCAAGTGCTATTCGATGGCGCTGCCTGCAAAATAGTAGACGGGACGAATGGAGGTGTCAAAACAATTACATACAGATTTCAGTAGATTTATAAATGAAACCAGTGGAAAAATCAGTAGTGACGTGGTTTTTCAGTGAATTTGAAAATGGTATTCCATATATCAGTAGATTTCCAACACAAATCAGTAGATCAGTAGACTAAGGGTGAATTCAGTAGATCTACTGATTTTTCAGTAGGGTTGGCATCACTGCCCGTCTGCCTGTGCTGATGCCGCTTATATTGTGTGCGTCTCGCTCTCTCAAACGTTCTCCCCGCGTTCTCGACGCTGGTTCTGGAAGTCGGCCCTTTTCGCGAACTCGCGACCACGTGGCGAGATGGCGGACAGGGTCGGACTGGCCCAATATTAATATGAAACATGAATTGTTTTGACACTTGCCTAACGTTTATCATTCCCAATTTATTTTTTACAAACATTGCACCGTTTAGTCATTGTGTTTTATCAAAGATCAATCGAAATTTCACTAAAACGCATAATAACAGATACTCATTACAACACCGTCCGCCATCTTAAATATATTGTCACTGAATTGCGCAACACGTCGCGCCAATAGGGTACTTGCAGAAAAAAATATTATGTCATTTACGCGTTCCTTAGAGCCTAGTAAACATGACAAAATCACTTGTTTGGTTTTTTGGAATCGGCTGTGAGAGATATTCCAAAAATTATTTCAAATGCCGGAAAATCCCGCGCAAACAACCTCTGACGTCAGTAATATCGTATAGTGATGGGGTGTAAAGTATTGATATTCGATATCGATAGCCAGTGCTAACCTAACGTTTTGACATTGATCATTATAACCACAAAACACAATCACACATAAAAGTATACCCTGTTACCCGATACTTTAAACTGTCAGCCGTGTCAACAGCGAACAGCTGTTCGGTTAGTGATAACTAAAAATCCCCCAGATTGAGTCTTGACGTACCAATTTTAAGCCTTGAAGGCGTACAGGGCTGTACTGACTGCAAGTCCTACTAATGACGAGTAATTGACACTTGGTGACGTTTTCGTCTATGCTATGAGGTCTGTGCTTATTTTACATTTTCTCGGAAAATCCGGCGTTTCTTTCAGTATATCAGTATGGCTTGTCTGAATAATGACGATTACGCTTTAAATGAGGTAAGAACGAAGGTAAAAGCATTATAGCTTAACCATACACAAGCACACTGATTTCCTAACATTTCTTTTTACAGCAATTGAAGAAAAATAAAACGTTGATGGACAACGCGCAACGGCTATACAAATATTAAAAAATGTATGGAGCTATTTCAGACAGTTTACACAGGTTCGATTTCCTGAATTAGAACTGAATGTTACTGAGGTACCAAATAATTAGTAGTTTAATTAGAAACATTTTAGATGCAAGCTGATCAGTTAAACTCTGCCTTATTATATTAATTTTACTACATGTACTTTATACTCTTCTCCAATTGTACGTTGTGCGTTTTTACCAATAAATATCCCACTAGTGAGGTAAGCTATTCATTGAATCGTCCTTATTGCTAAATATAGGAGTATTTTGATAGACTCTAACAATATACAAATCAATAAAATAATGATCTATTTCTTTTAACCAACCATTTTTGCTGCAAATTTCTGAATATTGAAGCAATTTCATGTTTACAGAAATAGTCATTCCTTTTTGGCAACGAGATATTCAGTAAGAATATTACTAATACGGTCCTGATCGCAGGATTGCCAATCAACACCACTAGTAAAAAATTAAATTTGAGATACAGTTCTTCGTCAGCTGATACCTATCAAATAGACGTCAAGCCAGTTTAAAGTATCAGGTAACAGAAGGCCTTTACGGAAACACTGATCTGGATCCGGATAGATCAGTTATACGTCAAACAGCTGTTGAGGGCTGTTCCAAATTACGGTACTATCACCGTCCCAGAACTGTTTTCATCATCGTCCGCCCATTTTGTGTGTTTTTAGAACTGTAAAATGGGCGGGGCATGATGAAATCAGTTCTGGGACAGTGATAGAACCGTAATTTGGAACAGCCCTCAACAGCTGTTTGACGTATAACTGATCTATCCGGATCCAGATCAGTGTTTCCGTAAAGGCCTAGAGTATAGTATATAATAAAAGTCAAAAGAATAAAAGTTAGGTTAGATTACTAATTCACTTTGTAGGGACGGGCTTGAATTAGATTCTATCTTTAGATTCATTCATAATGGGATGCGCCGAAATAAAATGATGGCTTCGATTAGTTGCGAATCTCGGTCACAAACAGTATGAACTGTGATACCTATCAGATATAAAAATGTATTGCAACGAAAATGCTAGTGGGTTAATTGCATGTTTCAAATATGTTTAAGTATCAATAAATTGAGTCGCATTGTTAAAGAATTCAGATCATCTCTAGTCGAATGCGCAGTTGAATCTCACTGACCTGCGCTGTAGCAGTATCGATATCGATAAGGTATCTGTGACGTCAGTCCTTGTTCTAAGTCACGTGGAAAAATTTGAATATATCCTTATTTTATTTTGCAAATAAATTTTTTTGGCCGTCAGTAAAATCACGTTTTTTGTTTCCTACTGCTTCTTGATATGGTTTTCTTTACGCTATGTATACTCCCGAGGCGATTTCACGACCTCTGCAAGTACCCTATTCGTCGGTGATCGGGATCCATGCTTCCCCGATACCCCATCGAAGTCATAGGGAATAACATGAGATGTTTATTTTTAATCCTATCCACCCACCGACGATAAAAAAACATAGACCACGCGATTCATTCATAATTCTCACAGATTTTATTGCCGACATCAACGACCCATAGTTTGTGGGCTAGGAGAGCGGAGAGACGCGAGGGGTATGGAAAAATGGCCGCCACCCGTAACAACAGGTTCGCTATTCTAGCGGTACAAAAATCACTACAGGAACCATAAGCGTATCAAACCAAATTTATTGTAAGGTTCAAAATGATGTTTGGACCATTTTTTTTAATTTCATTGATTTGAGCATGGAGTTGTCAATACTAGGCTAACGAATTTTCATTTAGGTAATTTAGATTTAGGTATACATTTAAATATGAACAAAATGTGCCAGTAGTTGCGGTTATACAAGTAATACAATTTAACTTTTTTTATTTAAAGTTAATTTTTATGATCATATTATGAATTAAAATTTTATTAGGTTGAATTTTAAATAAGAATGTTTTTGAAGATGAAGCGTAAAAATGTATTTTTAATTAGGTGATGGACTTTGTTATTTGCAATGCGAGCTAATTTTGAGCTTGTTTGAAGGTACATTTAATGATTATTGAGTCCAGTAAGCATTTTCAGGTTAACACAAATAACAAAACAGCAGTTGTACAACATTTCATTCTCTTATCGATATATAAAAATACATCCATACAAAATATTATCTTAATATCCTACACCTTTGAAGATTTGATAAACAAAATAGAGCCTGCATATTAGTCAGACTGTCCTTTAAATTCTAGATTTTAGTAAAATAAAAATAATAATAAAATAGCTTTATTACACAAAGTTATAAGGACACCAGTTACAGAACAAGCCTGAGCAAACAAATAATTCTGAAATATGGGTAGGTTAAATAAATGACAAGAAACAAGATAATCAAAAAAGATTAAACATTAAATGTACACATCTAAAAAATTGTCAAAAAACATAGATAGATTGCTGTCTGTTCTTGTGAAGGGGAACTCATTGTGGAACTTGTGCTAGAATATAAAAAATAAGTTAGATAATTCCTGAGCCTGATAGTAATTATGTAATTATTGTGATGATGAATTAAAATAAAATAAAGAATTTCTACCTAGGCAAACTTTTACATAATTATGATCGTTTTCAATAGCTGAAATTTACAACAGTAGGTTTTATAGTTTTTATGAAAAGATCAATATTTAAAATTTAGTTTTAACTGGAATTGTGCATACTACACATAAGAATTTCACCAATAAATGCTTGTGAGAAACATAATTATATC
>CATOUR010000338.1:0-90697 GCA_951848785.1 Callosobruchus maculatus
GAAAGCAAGCAGATAACGGCTGTAAACGGTAGAAAACGACTGAATACAACCAAATAGAACAGAAAACAGAGCATAACAACAGAAAGAAGGCAGATAAAAGCGCTAAACAATAAAAAACGACTAAATTCAGCCGAATACAACAAGAAAAGAACAGAAAATAGCCAAAAACAACAGATATCAAGCGGATAACAACTGTAAACGATAGAAAACGACCAAATACAACCGAATAGAGCCAAAACCGACAGAAAGCAAGCAGATAACAGCGCTAAACAAGAGATAACGGCTAAGCACAGCCGAATACATCCGAAAATAACAGAAAACAGCTCTCAAAGTAACAGAAAGCAAGCAGATAACGGCTGTAAACGGTAGGAAACGGCCGCATACAACTAAATAGAACAGAAAACAGAGCATAACGACAGAAAGCGGGCAGATAACAGCGCTAAACAATAAAAAACGACTAAATTCAGCCGAATACAACAAGAAAAGAACAGAAAATAGCCAAAAACAACAGATATCAACCAGATAACAACTGTAAACGATAGAAAACGACCAAATACAACCGAATGGGGTCAGAACTAACTCAAAACGACAGAAAGCAAGCAGATAACAGCGGGAAACAGCAGAAAACGACTAAACACAGCCGAATACAACCAAAATGAGTAGAAAACAGCTAAAAACAACAGAAAGCTGGCAGATAACAGCTGTAAACGGTAGAAAATGACCAAATACAACCGAATAGAGCCAAATCCGGCTAAAAACGACAGAAAGTAAGCAGATAACAGCGCTAGACAACAGAAAACCACTAAACACAGCGGAATACAACAGAAAATAACAGAAAACAGCTCTGAGAGCAACAGAAAGCAAGCAGACAACAACTGTAAAACGGTACAAAACGACCAAATACAACCGAATAGAGTCAAAACTAACGCAGAACGGCAGAAAGCAAGCAGATAACGGCTGTAAACGCTAGAAAGCGACCGAGTACAACCAAATAGAACAGAAAACAGAGCATAACAACAGAAGGCGGGCAGATAACAGCGCTAGACAATAGAAAACGACTAAATTCAGCCGAATACAACAAGAAAGGAACAGAAAATAGCTAAAAACAACAAAAGGTAGGCAGATAACAGCTGTAAACGGTAGAAAATGACCAAATACAACCGAATAGAGTCAAATCCAGCTAAAAGCGACCGAAAGTAAGCAGATAACAGCGCTAAGCAACAGAAAACGACCAAATACAGCGGAGTACAACTGAAAATAACAGAAAACAGCTCTGAGAGCAACAGAAAGCAAGCAGACAACAACTGTAAACGGTACAAAACGACCAAATACAACCGAATAGAGTCAAAACTAACGCAGAACGGCAGAAAGCAAGCAGATAACGGCTGTAAACGCTAGAAAGCGACCGAGTACAACCAAATAGAACAGAAAACAGAGCATAGCAGCAGAAAGCAGGCAGATAACAGCGCTAAACAACAGAAAATGACCAAATTCAGCCGAATACAACAAGAAAAAAACAGAAAACAGCTAAAAACAACAGAAATCAAGCAGATAACAACTGCAAACGGTACAAAACTACCAAGTACAACCGAATAGAACAGAAAACAGAGCATAACAACAGAAAGCAGGCAGATAATAGCGCTAAACAACAGAAAACGACAAAACACAGCCGAATACATCCGAAAATAACAGAAAACAGCTCTCAAAACAACAGAAAGCAAGCAGATAACGGCCGTAAACGGTAGAAAACGACTGAATACAACCAAATAGAACAGAAAACAGAGCATAACAACAGAAAGAAGGCAGATAAAAGCGCTAAACAATAAAAAACGACTAAATTCAGCCGAATACAACAAGAAAAGAACAGAAAACAGCTAGAAACCACAGAAATCGAGTAGATAACAACTGTAAACGATAGAAAACGAACAAATACAACCGAATAGAGCCAAAACCGACAGAAAGCAAGCAGATAACAGCACTAAAAAGAGAAAACGACTAAGCACAGCCGAATACATCCGAAAATAACAGAAAACAGCTCTCAAAGCAACAGAAGGCAAGCAGATAACGGCTGTAAACGGTAGGAAACGGCCGCATACAACTAAATAGAACAGAAAACAGAGCATAACAACAGAAAGCGGGCAGATAACAGCGCTAAACAATAGAAAACGACTAAATTCAGCCGAACACAACAAGAAAAGAACAGAAAATAGCTAAAAACAACAGAAATCAAGCAGATAACAACTGTAAACGATAGAAAACGACCAAATACAACCGAATAGGGTCAGAACTAACTCAAAACGACAGAAAGCAAGCAGATAACAGCGGGAAACAGCAGAAAACGACTAAACACAGCCGAATACAACCAAAATGAGTAGAAAACAGCTAAAAACAACAGAAAGCAGGCAGATAACAGCTGTAAACGATAGAAAATGACCAAATACAACCGAATAGAGCCAAATCCGGCTAAAAACGACAGAAAGTAAGCAGATAACAGCGCTAGACAACAGAAAACCACTAAACACAGCGGAATACAACTGAAAATAACAGAAAACAGCTCTTAGAACAACAGAAAGCAAGCAGATAACGGCTGTAAATGGTAGAAAACGACCGAATAAAACCAAATAGAACAGAAAACAGAGCATAGCAACAGAAAGCAGGCAGATAACAGCGCTAAACAATAGAAAACGACTAAATTCAGCCCGAATACAACAAGAAAAGGACAGAAAACAGCTAAAAACAACAAAAAGCAGGCAGATAACAGCTGTAAACGGTAGAAAATGACCAAATACAACCGAATAGAGTCAAATCCAGCTAAAAACGACAGAAAGTAAGCAGATAACAGCGCTATGCAACAGAAAACGACTAAATACAGCGGAATACACTGAAAATAACAGAAAACAGCTCCTAGAACAACAGAAAGCAAGCAGATAACGGCTGTAAACGGTAGAAAACGACCCAATACAACCAAATAGAACAGAAAACAGAGCATAACAACAGAAAGCAGGCAGATAACAGCGCTAAACAATAGAAAATGACTAAATTCAGCCGAATACAACAAGAAAAGAACAGAAAACAGCTAAAAACAACAGAAATCAAGCAGATAACATCTGTAAACGGTACAAAACGACCAAATACAACCGAATAGAACAGAAAACAGAGCATAACAACAGAAAGCAGGCAGATAACAGCGCTAAACAACAGAAAACGACAAAACACAGCCGAATACATCACAAAATAACAGAAAACAGCTCTCAAAACAACAGAGAGCAAGCAGATAACGGCTGTAAACGGTAGAAAACGACTGAATACAACCAAATACAACAGAAAACAGAGCATAACAACAGAAAGAAGGCAGATAAAAGCGCTAAACAATAAAAAACGACTAAATTGAGCCGAATACAACAAGAAAAGAACAGAAAACAGCTAAAAACAACAGAAATCGAGTAGATAACAACTGTAAACGATAGAAAACGAACAAATACATCCGAATAGAGCCAAACCGACAGAAAGCAAGCAGATAACAGCGCTAAACAAGAGAAAATGACTAAGCACAGCCGAATACATCCGAAAATAACAGAAAACAGCTCTCAAAGCAACAGAAAGCAAGCAGATAACGGCTGTAAACGGTAGGAAACGGCCGCATACAACTAAATTGAACAGAAAACAGAGCATAACAACAGAAAGCAGGCAGGTAACCGCGCTAGAGAATAGAAAATGACTAAATTCAGCCGAATGCAGCAAGAAAAGATCAGAAAACAGCTAAAAACAACAGAAATCAAGCAGATAACAACTGTAAACGGTACAAAACGACCAAATACAACCGAATATAACAGAAAACAGAGCATAACAACAGAAAGCAGGCAGATAACAGCGCTAAACAATAAAAAAACGACTAAATTCAGCCGAATACAACAAGAAAAGAACAGAAAACAGCTAAAAACAACAGAAATCGAGTAGATAACAACTGTAAACGATAGAAAACGGACAAATACAACCGAATAGAGCCGAAACCGACAGAAAGCAAGCAGATAACAGCGCTAAACAAGAGAAAACGACTAAGCACAGCCGAATACATCCGAAAATAACAGAAAACAGCTCTCAAAGCAACCGAAAGCACGCAGATAACGGCTGTAAACGGTAGGAAACGGCCGCATACAACTAAATAGAACAGAAAACAGAGCATAACAACAGAAAGCGGGCAGATAACAGCGCTAAACAATAGAAAACGACTAAATTCAGCCGAATGCAACAAGAAAAGAACAGAAAACCGCTAAAGCAACAGAAATCAAGCAGATAACAACTGTAAACGGTACAAAACGACCAAATACAACCGAATAGAACAGAAAACAGAGCATAACAACAGAAAGCAGGCAGATAACAGCGCTAAACAACAGAAAACGACAAAACACAGCCGAATACATCCGAAAATAACAGAAAATAGCTCTCAAAACAACAGAAAGCAAGCAGATAACGGCTGTAAACGGTAGAAAACGACTGAATACAACCAAATAGAGCAGAAAACAGAGCATAACAACAGAAAGAAGGCAGATAAAAGCGCTAAACAATAAAAAACGACTAAATTCAGCCGAATACAACAAGAAAGAACAGAAAATAGCTAAAAACAACAAAAAGCAGGCAGATAACAGCTGTAAACGGTAGGAAATGACCAAATACAACCGAATAGAGTCAAATCCAGCTAAAAACGACAGAAAGTAAGCAGATAACAGCGCTAAGCAACAGGAAACGACTAAATACAGCGGAATACAACTGAAAATAACAGAAAACAGCTCCTAGAACAACAGAAAGCAAGCAGATAACGGCTGTAAACGGTAGAAAACGACCGAATACAAGCAAATAGAACAGAAAACAGAGCATAACAACAGAAAGCAGGCAGATAACAGCGCTAAACAATAGAAAATGACTAAATTCAGCCGAATACAACAAGAAAAGAACAGAAAACCGCTAAAAACAGCAGAAATCAAGCAGATAACAACTGTAAATGGTACAAAACGACCAAATACAACCGAATAGAACAGAAAACAGAGCATAACAACAGAAAGCAGGTAGATAACAGCGCTCAACAACAGAAAACGACAAAACACAGCCGAATACATCCGAAAATAACAGAAAACAGCTCTCAAAACAACAGAAAGCAAGCAGATAACGGCTGTAGACGGTAGAAAACGACTGAATACAACCAAATAGAACAGAAAACAGAGCATAACAGCAGAAAGAAGGCAGATAAAAGCGCTAAACAATAAAAAGCGACTAAATTCAGCCGAATACAACAAGAAAAGAACAGAAAATAGCTAAAAACAACAAAAAGCAGGCAGATAACAGCTGTAAACGGTAGAAAATGACCAAATACAACCGAATAGAGTCAAATCCAGCTAAAAACGACAGAAAGTAAGCAGATAACAGCCCTAAGCAACAGGAAACGACTAAATACAGCGGAATACAACTGAAAATAACAGAAAACAGCTCCTAGAACAACAGAAAGCAAGCAGATAACGGCTGTAAACGGTAGAAAACGACCGAATACAAGCAAATAGAACAGAAAAACAGAGCATAGCAACAGAAAGCAGGCAGATAACAGCGCTAAACAATAGAAAATGACTAAATTCAGCCGAATACAACAAGAAAAGAACAGAAAACCGCTAAAAACAACAGAAATCAAGCAGATAACAACTGTATATGGTACAAAACGACCAAATACAACCGAATAGAACAGAAAACAGAGCATAACAACAGAAAGCAGGTAGATAAACAGCGCTAAACAACAGAAAACGACAAAACACAGCCGAATACATCCGAAAATAACAGAAAACAGCTCTCAAAACAACAGAAAGCAAGCAGATAGCGGCTGTAGACGGTAGAAAACGACTGAATACAACCAAATAGAACAGAAAACAGAGCATAACAGCAGAAAGAAGGCAGATAAAAGCGCTAAACAATAAAAAGCGACTAAATTCAGCCGAATACAACAAGAAAAGAACAGAAAATAGCTAAAAACAACAAAAAGCAGGCAGATAACAGCTGTAAACGGTAGAAAATGACCAAATACAACCGAATAGAGCCAAAACCGACAGAAAGCAAGCAGATAACAGCGCTAAACAAGAGAAACGACCAAGCACAGCCGAATACATCCGAGACTAACAGAAAACAGCTCTCAAAGCAACAGAAAGCAAGCAGATAACGGCTGTAAACGGTAGGAAACGGCCGCATACAACTAAATAGAACAGAAGACAGAGCATAACAACAGAAAGCGGGCAGATAACAGCGCTAAACAATAGAAAACGACTAAATTCAGCCGAATACAACAAGAAAAGAACAGAAAATAGCTAAAAACAACAGAAATCAAGCAGATAACAACTGTAAACGATAGAAAACCACCAAATACAACCGAATAGGGTCAGAACTAACTCAAAACGACAGAAAGCAAGCAGATAACAGCGGGAAACAGCAGAAAACGACTAAACACAGCCGAATACAACCAAAATGAGTAGAAAACAGCTAAAAACAACAGAAAGCAGGCAGATAACAGCTCTAACGGTAGAAAATGACCAAATACAACCGAATAGAGCCAAATCCGGCTAAAAACGACAGAAAGTAAGCAGATAACAGCGCTCGACAACAGAAAACCACTAAACACAGCGGAATACAACTGAAAATAACAGAAAACAGCTCTTAGAACAACAGAAAGCAAGCAGATAACGGCTGTAAACGGTAGAAAACGACCGAATACAACCAAATAGAACAGAAGACAGAGCATAACAACAGAAAGCAGGCAGATAACAGCGCTAAACAATAGAAAACGACTAAATTCAGCCAAATACAACAAGAAAAGGACAGAAAACAGCTAAAAACAACAGAAATCAAGCAGATAACAACTGTAAACGGTACAAAAACGACCAAATACAACCGAATAGAGTCAAAACTAACGCAAAACGACAGAAAGCAAGCAGATAACGGCTGTAAACGCTAGAAAGCGACCGAGTACGACCAAATAGAACAGAAAACAGAGCATAACAACAGAAAGCAGGCAGATAACAGCGCTAAACAATAGAAAATGACTAAATTCAGCCGAATACAACAAGAAAAGAACAGAAAACAGCTAAAAACAACAGAAATCAAGCAGATAACAACTGTAAACGGTACAAAACGACCAAATACAACCGAATAGAACAGAAAACAGAGCATAACAACAGAAAGCAGGCAGATAACAGCGCTAAACAACAGGAAAAGACAAAACAGCCGAATACATCCGAAAATAACAGAAAACAGCTCTCAAAACAACAGAAAGCAAGCAGATAACGGCTGTAAACGGTAGAAAACGACTGAATACAACCAAATAGAACAGAAAACAGAGCATAACAACAGAAAGAAGGCAGATAAAAGCGCTAAACAGTAAAAAACGACTAAATTCAGCCGAATACAACAAGAAAAGAACAGAAAACAGCTAAAAACAGCAGAAGTCGAGTAGATAACAACTGTAAACGATAGAAAGCGACCAAATACAACCGAATAGGGGTCAGAACTAACTCAAAACGACAGAAAGCAAGCAGATAACAGCGGGAAACACCAGAAAACGACTAAACACAGCCGAATACAGCCAAAATGAGTAGAAAACAGCTAAAAACAACAGAAAGCAGGCAGATAACAGCTGTAACCGGTAGAAAATGACCAAATGCAACCGAATAGGGCCAAATCCGGCTAAAAACGACAGAAAGTAAGCAGATAACAGCGCTAGACAACAGAAAACCACTAAACACAGCGGAATACAACAGAAAATAACAGAAAACAGCTCTTAGAACAACAGAAAAGCAAGCAGATAACGGCTGTAAACGGTAGAAAACGACCGAATACAACCAAATAGAACAGAAAACAGAGCATAACAACAGAAAGCAGGCAGATAACAGCGCTAAACAATAGAAAACGACTTAATTTAGCCGAATACAACAAGAAAAGGACAGAAAACAGCTAAAAACAACAGAAATCAAGCAGATAACAACTGTAAACGGTACAAAACGACCAAATGCAACCGAATAGAGTCAAAACTAACGCAAACGACAGAAAGCAAGCAGATAACGTCTGTAAACGCTAGAAAGCGACCGAGTACAACCAAATAGAACAGAAAACAGAGCATAACAACAGAAAGCGGGCAGATAACAGCGCTAAACAATAGAAAACGACTAAATTCAGCCGAGTGCAACAAGAAAAGAACAGAAAATAGCTAAAAACAACAAAAAGCAGGCAGATACCAGCTGTAAACGGTAGAAAATGACCAAATACAACCTAATAGAGTCAAATCCAGCTAAAAACGACAGAAAGTAAGCAGATAACAGCGCTAAGCAACAGAAAACGACTAAATACAGCGGAATACAACTGAAAATAACAGAAAACAGCTCCTAGAGCAACAGAAAGCAAGCAGATAACGGCTGTAAACGGTAGAGAACGACCGAATACAACCAAATAGAACAGAAAACAGAGCATAACAACAGAAAGCAGGCAGATAACAGCGCTAAACAATAGGAAATTGACTAAATTCAGCTGAATACAACAAGAAAAGAACAGAAAACAGCTAAAAACAACAGAAATCAAGCAGATAACAACTGTAAACGGTACAAAACGACCAAATACAACCGAATAGAACAGAAAACAGAGCATAACAACAGAAAGCAGGCAGATAACAGCGCTAAACAATAGGAAACGACTAAATTCAGCCGAATACAACAAGAAAAGAACAGAAAACAGCTAAAAACAACAGAAGTCGAGTAGATAACAACTGTAAACGATAGAAAACGACCAAATACAACCGAATAGAGCCAAAACCGACAGAAAGCAAGCAGATAACAGCGCTAAACAAGAGATAACGACTAAGCACAGCCGAATACATCCGAAAATAACAGAAAACAGCTCTCAAAGCAACAGAAAGCAAGCAGATAACGGCTGTAAACGGTAGGAAACGGCCGCATACAACTAAATAGAACAGAAAACAGAGCATAACAACAGTAAGCGGGCAGATAACAGCGCTAAACAATAGAAAACGACTAAATTCAGCCGAATACAACAAGAAAAGAACAGAAAATAGCTAAAAACAACAGAAATCAAGCAGGTAACAGCGGGAAGCAGCAGAAAACGACTAAACACAGCGGAAGACAACAGAAAATAACAGAAAACAGCTCTTAGAATAACAGAAAGCAAGCAGATAACAACTGTAAACGGTACAAAACGACCAAATACAACCGAATAGAGTCAAAACTAACGCAGAACGGCAGAAAGCAAGCAGATAACGGCTGTAAACGCTAGAAAGCGACCGAGTACAACCAAATAGAACAGAAAACAGAGCATAACAACAGAAGGCGGGCAGATAACAGCGCTAAACAACAGAAAACGACTAAATTCAGCCGAATACAACAAGAAAAGAACAGAAAATAGCTAAAAACAACAAAAAGTAGGCAGATAACAGCTGTAAACGGTAGAAAATGACCAAATACAACCGAATAGAGTCAAATCCAGCTAAAAGCGACCGAAAGTAAGCAGATAACAGCGCTAAGCAACAGAAAACGACTAAATACAGCGGAGTACAACTGAAAATAACAGAAAACAGCTCCTAGAACAACAGAAAGCAAGCAGATAACGGCTGTAAACGGTAGAAAACGACCGAATACAACCAAATAGAACAGAAAACAGAGCATAACAACAGAAAGCAGGCAGATAACAGCGCTAAACAATAGAAAATGACCAAATACAGCCGAATACAACAAGAAAAGAACAGAAAACAGATAAAAACAACAGAAATCAAGCAGATAACAACTGCAAACTGTACAAAACGACCAAATACAACCGAATAGAACAGAAAACAGAGCATAACAACAGAAAGCAGGCAGATAACAGCGCTAAACAACAGAAAACGACAAAACACAGCCGAATACATCCGAAAATAACAGAAAACAGCTCTCAAAACAACACAAAGCAAGCAGATAACGGCCGTAAACGGTAGAAAACGACCGAATACAACCAAATAGAACAGAAAACAGAGCATAACAACAGAAAGAAGGCAGATAAAAGCGCTAAACAATAAAAAACGACTAAATTCAGCCGAATACAGCAAGAAAAGAACAGAAAACAGCTAAAAACAACAGAAATCGAGTAGATAACAACTGTAAACGATAGAAAACGAACAAATACAACCGAATAGAGCCAAAACCGACAGAAAGCAAGCAGATAACAGCACTAAACAAGAGAAAACGACTAAGCACAGCCGAATACATCCGAAAATAACAGAGAACAGCTCTCAAAGCAACAGAAAGCAAGCAGATAACGGCTGTAAACGGTAGAAAATGACCAAATACAACCGAATAGGGCCAAATCCGGCTAAAAACGACAGAAAGTAAGCAGATAACAGCGCTAGACAACAGAAAACTACTAAACACAGCGGAATACAACTGAAAATAACAGAAAACAGCTCTTAGAACAACAGAAAGCAAGCAGATAACGGCTGCAAACGGTAGAAAACGACCGAATAAAACCAAATAGAACAGAAAACAGAGCATAGCAACAGAAAGCAGGCAGATAACAGCGCTAAACAATAGAAAACGACTAAATTCAGCCGAATACAACAAGAAAAGGACAGAAAACAGCTAAAAACAACAAAAAGCAGGCAGATAACAGCTGTAAACGATAGAAAACGAACAAATACAACCGAATAGAGCCAAAACCGACAGAAAGCAAGCAGATAACAGCGCTAAACAAGAGAAAACGACTAAGCACAGTCGAATACATCCGAAAATAACAGAAAACAGCTCCCAAAGCAACAGAAAGCAAGCAGATAACGGCTGTAAACGGTAGGAAACGGCCGCATACAACTAAATAGAACAGAAAACAGAGCATAACAACAGAAAGCGGGCAGATAACAGCGCTAAACAATAGAAAACGACTAAATTCAGCCGAATACAACAAGAAAAGAACAGAAAATAGCTAAAAACAACAGAAATCAAGCAGGTAACAGCGGGAAGCAGCAGAAAACGACTAAACACAGCCGAATACAACCAAAATGAGTAGAAAACAGCTAAAAACAACAGAAAGCAGGCAGATGACAGCTGTAAACGGTAGAAAATGACCAAATACAACCGAATAGAGCCAAATCCGGCTAAAAACGACAGAAAGTAAGCAGATAACAGCGCTAGACAACAGAAAACCACTAAACACAGCGGAATACAACAGAAAATAACAGAAAACAGCTCTTAGAATAACAGAAAGCAAGCAGATAACAACTGTAAACGGTACAAAACGACCAAATACAACCGAATAGAGTCAAAACTAACGCAAAACGACAGAAAGCAAGCAGATAACGGCTGTAAACGGTAGAAAACGACTGAATACAACCAAATAGAACAGAAAACAGAGCATAACAACAGAAAGAAGGCAGATAAAAGCGCTAAACAATAAAAAACGACTAAATTCAGCCGAATACACCAAGAAAAGAACAGAAAATAGCCAAAAACAACAGATATCAAGCAGATAACAACTGTAAACGATAGAAAACGACCAAATACAACCGAATAGGGTCAGAACTAACTCAAAACGACAGAAAGCAAGCAGATAACAGCGGGAAACAGCAGAAAACGACTAAACACAGCCGAATACAACCAAAATGAGTAGAAAACAGCTAAAAACAACAGAAAGCAGGCAGATAACAGCTGTAAACGGTAGAAAATGACCAAATACAACCGAATAGAGCCAAATCCGGCTAAAAGCGACAGAAAGTAAGCAGATAACAGCGCTAGACAACAGAAAACCACTAAACACAGCGGAATACAACAGAAAATAACAGAAAGCAGCTCTGAGAGCAACAGAAAGCAAGCAGACAACAACTGTAAACGGTACAAAACGACCAAATACAACCGAATAGAGTCAAATCCAGCTAAAAACGACAGAAAGTAAGCAGATAACAGCGCTATGCAACAGAAAACGACTAAATACAGCGGAATACACTGAAAATAACAGAAAACAGCTCCTAGAACAACAGAAAGCAAGCAGATAACGGCTGTAAACGGTAGAAAACGACCCAATACAACCAAATAGAACAGAAAACAGAGCATAACAACAGAAAGCAGGCAGATAACAGCGCTAAACAGTAGAAAATGACTAAATTCAGCCGAATACAACAAGAAAAGAACAGAAAACAGCTAAAAACAACAGAAATCAAGCAGATAACATCTGTAAACGGTACAAAACGACCAAATACAACCGAATAGAACAGAAAACAGAGCATAACAACAGAAAGCAGGCAGATAACAGCGCTAAACAACAGAAAACGACAAAACACAGCCGAATACATCACAAAATAACAGAAAACAGCTCTCAAAACAACAGAGAGCAAGCAGATAACGGCTGTAAACGGTAGAAAACGACTGAATACAACCAAATACAACAGAAACAGAGCATAACAACAGAAAGAAGGCAGATAAAAGCGCTAAACAATAAAAAAACGACTAAATTGAGCCGAATACAACAAGAAAAGAACAGAAAACAGCTAAAAACAACAGAAATCGAGTAGATAACAACTGTAAACGATAGAAAACGAACAAATACATCCGAATAGAGCCAAAGCCGACAGAAAGCAAGCAGATAACAGCGCTAAACAAGAGAAAATGACTAAGCACAGCCGAATACATCCGAAAATAACAGAAAACAGCTCTCAAAGCAACAGAAAGCAAGCAGATAACGGCTGTAAACGGTAGGAAACGGCCGCATACAACTAAATTGAACAGAAAACAGAGCATAACAACAGAAAGCAGGCAGGTAACCGCGCTAGAGAATAGAAAATGACTAAATTCAGCCGAATACAACAAGAAAAGAACAGAAAACAGCTAAAAACAACAGAAATCAAGCAGATAACAACTGTAAACGGTACAAAACGACCAAATACAACCGAATATAACAGAAAACAGAGCATAACAACAGAAAGCAGGCAGATAACAGCGCTAAACAATAAAAAACGACTAAATTCAGCCGAATACAACAAGAAAAGAACAGAAAACAGCTAAAAACAACAGAAATCGAGTAGATAACAACTGTAAACGATAGAAAACGGACAAATACAACCGAATAGCGCCAAGACCGACAGAAAGCAAGCAGATAACAGCGCTAAACAAGAGAAAACGACTAAGCACAGCCGAATACATCCGAAAATAACAGAAAACAGCTCTCAAAGCAACAGAAAGCAAGCAGATAACGGCTGTAAACGGTAGGAAACGGCCGCATACAACTAAATAGAACAGAAAACAGAGCATAACAACAGAAAGCGGGCAGATAACAGCGCTAAACAATAGAAAACGACTAAATTCAGCCGAATACAACAAGAAAAGAACAGAAAACCGCTAAAAGCAACAGAAATCAAGCAGATAACAACTGTAAACGGTACAAAACGACCACATACAACCGAATAGAACAGAAAACAGAGCATAACAGCAGAAAGAAGGCAGATAAAAGCGCTAAACAATAAAAAGCGACTGAATTCAGCCGAATACAACAAGAAAAGAACAGAAAATAGCTAAAAACAACAAAAAGCAGGCAGATAACAGCCGTAAACGGTAGAAAATGACCAAATACAACCGAATAGAGTCAAATCCAGCTAAAAACGACAGAAAGTAAGCAGATAAGAGCGCTAAGCAACAGGAAACGACTAAAATACTAAATTCAGCCGAATACAACAAGAAAAGAACAGAAAACAGCTAAAAACAACAGAAATCGAGTAGATAACAACCGTAAACGATAGAAAACGACCAAATACAACCGAATAGAGCCAAAACCGACAGAAAGCAAGCAGATAACAGCGCTAAACAAGAGAAAACGACCAAGCACAGCCGAATACATCCGAAAATAACAGAAAACAGCTCTCAAAGCAACAGAAAGCAAGCAGATAACGGCTGTAAACGGTAGGAAACGGCCGCATACAACTAAATAGAACAGAAGACAGAGCATAACAACAGAAAGCGGGCAGATAACAGCGCTAAACAATAGAAAACGACTAAATTCAGCCGAATACAACAAGAAAAGAACAGAAAATAGCTAAAAACAACAGAAATCAAGCAGATAACAACTGTAAACGATAGAAAACCACCAAATACAACCGAATAGGGTCAGAACTAACTCAAAACGACAGAAAGCAAGCAGATAACAGCGGGAAACAGCAGAAAACGACTAAACACAGCCGAATACAACCAAAATGAGTAGAAAACAGCTAAAAACAACAGAAAGCAGGCAGATAACAGCTCTAAATGGTAGAAAATGACCAAATACAACCGAATAGAGCCAAATCCGGCTAAAAACGACAGAAAGTAAGCAGATAACAGCGCTCGACAACAGAAAACCACTAAACACAGCGGAATACAACTGAAAATAACAGAAAACAGCTCTTAGAACAACAGAAAGCAAGCAGATAACGGCTGTAAACGGTAGAAAGCGACCGAATACAACCAAATAGAACAGAAGACAGAGCATAACAACAGAAAGCAGGCAGATAACAGCGCTAAACAATAGAAAACGACTAAATTCAGCCAAATACAACAAGAAAAGGACAGAAAACAGCTAAAAACAACAGAAATCAAGCAGATAACAACTGTAAACGGTACAAAACGACCAAATACAACCGAATAGAGTCAAAACTAACGCAAAACGACAGAAAGCAAGCAGATAACGGCTGTAAACGCTAGAAAGCGACCGAGTACGACCAAATAGAACAGAAAACAGAGCATAACAACAGAAAGCAGGCAGATAACAGCGCTAAACAATAGAAAATGACTAAATTCAGCCGAATACAACAAGAAAAGAACAGAAAACAGCTAAAAACAACAGAAATCAAGCAGATAACAACTGTAAACGGTACAAAACGACCAAATACAACCGAATAGAACAGAAAACAGAGCATAACAACAGAAAGCAGGCAGATAACAGCGCTAAACAACAGGAAAAGACAAAACAGCCGAATACATCCGAAAATATATATACTTGGCTGGCGCACCAAGTGAGGACAGTACATATTAGTGACCAAGTGAGGACAACGAGATAATGGCATCATTTTATGATAGATATTACGAAGTTGTGCCATTTGATAAGAAACATTCAAATATACACATGAAAGCTATTTTACCGATGAGAAAATTGATACGTGTATATCGAGACAAGTGAGGACCTTTCAATGAAAGAATTAAGTGAGCCACGATATACCCGCTTTTTATCCCAGAGAACAACGGAGGTCCGAAATCGGTATACAACGCACCAAGCGAGGTCATAGCTGTGTTGCCAAAATGACACCGCAATATAAGCCGTTCTACGACTTTTACTGAATAGGTGTTTTTTAAATTACACTTTACAACAACGACCTTGTTGTTGTAACGTGTAACCTGATGGACTTCAATGATGTGTGAATTCACAAATGCTTTGACATCATGTTCTGCTCCCATAGACATATGGTCATGAATCCTCCAAATAATTGATTTAGAATCAGTGTTATATAGATCTTTGTAACTACATTGTTTTTCTATTTATAGGCGAATAGACTTTGCTTTTGTTATTTTTGTGTGAATTTTAAGAATATCTGATAAATATTTTTCCTTTTAGTAAGGTGCTAGAATTTGGGTGATGGACTTTCCGTGATACTGAATAAACTTGGTCGTTGTAATGTTCTGTACTTGGCTTGCCTTTACATAGTTTGAGGACTCAAGGTTTTTATCTAACGTGTGTATCTAACATTAGCAATAAAACTTTGACAGATTATTATCACCACGGCGGGGTCGAAAAAGGTGCATGCTTTTGAAATATCATCTTTGTGATGGCGGATTTATGATCAAAAAATTAAGTCAAGTTGAGTGAGTTAGTACTTCCCACACATTGCGGTGATACCAATTTATTGTTTTCCCATATCGTGAAGCTATAATCTGAGATCATTTTGCAACCAAATAAACGCTGCACCGCTACTGACACGATTTCTAAAAACCTTACGCGCTTTCCAACCTTGCAACGGAAATAACATTGTGTTATATAGTACAGAACGGTCTAAAGCAATACCCTTATGTATACAACAGAAAATTGGGGTTTTCAATTAAAAGCCAAACGCGTTTACCCTCCTCGCTAAGCTAATAGTATTTGCTAGTAATACTGTGTCGAGATTTCATCAAAATCAGTTCAATATTTTCCACGCTATAGAATACAGAACGATCTAGAGCAATGCCATTATTACGTATACATCAGAAAATTCTTGGTTTCTGCAATAGGCTAGACAATGTTCGGATGGATCTAAAAAAGTGTCACAGGTCAATGACAGCCTATTATGAATACAATAAGCTTTTCAGTTTTACAACCCCTCGCCCCCCAACGATCCCAATTTCTCCCTTACCAAAAAAGTAGAAAATGATCAGTCACGTCTCAAACGCTTAAAAACGATGTTTGAGATGTTTTTATATTTTTAGTTTTTTTCATTATTGCTGCGCCGCCACTGATACGATTTCTAAAAACCATACGCATTTCCATTCTCGACACAGTAATAATACTATGTCAAAATTTCATTAAAATCAAACAAAAGTTTCCACAGAATACAGAACGACCTAAAGCAAAACTCGTATTCGAAGTCCCTTGTTTTCTGCAATACGCAAGGCACTGTTAGGATGGACCTAAAAAAGTGTATTATGCCGCTGGGTCTTGCTCTCACAGGTCATTGTGTTTGCGTGTAGGTCTGTATGTATGTGTGTGTGTAATGGCTTTACTTTTAGCATTGAGATTTTAATTATATTATTAAATGTTACATCATTATGCGGAATTAACCCAAGATTGACAAGTTTCATATATTTGGCCATTTTTTGATAAGCTTTAGACAGGCTATTATGAATACAACAATTTTTTCATTTTCATAGCTAGAGATGTGTAGAACGGTTCTGATCCGGTTCATTGATCCGGATCTTTAAGGTGACCTAACTGAA
Organism: Callosobruchus maculatus; assembly: GCA_951848785.1. Lineage (NCBI taxonomy): Eukaryota > Metazoa > Arthropoda > Insecta > Coleoptera > Chrysomelidae > Callosobruchus > Callosobruchus maculatus. The sequence continues at coordinate 16,983 of CATOUR010000338.1, forward strand.
CCGGGTCCTAAATTTAATCTCAACGGGTCAACGGGTCCGTCGGGTCACAAATTCGGCGGTTTGTTCATCAGAATCACAAAGCAGGATGGTGCGTGCCACGGCAATATATGTCGGTCAGTTCAGTTTTCGGTTCAGTGTTCTGCTTAAGCTACAGGATAGCCATAATGCTCAATGTTCTGGGATCTGAATTTAAAAGAATATTTAGATAGATATTTTAGGGCTAATAATAAATGAATATTTTTCTTGTATGATGAGTTGTGGCTGTTTATAGTAGAGACAAAGAATTCCTTTTACGTGCTAGGAGTGTATTTTAACAAATACGAGAAATTCAAAACTGAATAATTATTTACTCAAATCGAAATTTATAAAGAATAGTATTAATACATATACATCTTCTAGGTACATAATTATAAAAAATAAATATCATCTGATATAAAGATAAAACAAATTAATAAATTATACATGAAGTGTACTGTACTGTACTGGCTCATTTCTGTCTGCACCGAGTACCCAGATTGGGCGGTTCCCTTGTGCTTCGGTTGACCAATCGTTCACCTTCGATCTTGAGATCTTGAGATCGAAGGTGGACGATTGCGTTCGCTAGTCGGGATCCGACTGACCCGTGAACCGGATCACTGTTCCGGATCTTTGAGGTGTTCTAGATCCGCTGATCCGCATCTTAAAAATGACCCGATATGCCCATCTCTATTCATAGCCCTCCACCATCCATCCTGTAGTACAAAATGATTAGGAACCCCCAAAAATCCTAAAAACGAAGTTTGAGGAATATTTGACTTTTTTTTGTTTTTTGCTAATTCCTTCACCGCCCATGCACGGATTTTCAAAATTATAGCAGTATACTACCTATTACGACCCCACAGTATATCGCTCCGTGCAAAGGTTGCTGAGGTTATGAGGATAGAAAAACTCCAACAGGCAGATAAACCGACAGACCGATAGCCTATATGTCCGATAATGCCATATAAATATTATGGGCCTATCTGATAGATACGCTATCTGAAACTTATCAGAGACCGGTGAAACCGGTTCTAAGTATAACAGAAAGACAAACCGACAGACCGAAAGCCTATCTGTCATATAAATGATATGGGCCTATGTGACAGATACGCTATCCGAAACTTATCAGAGACGAGTGAAACTGGCCCTAAGTGTAATGAATGGGTATCAAAAAAGAATGTAGGTAAGTCTTCAAGGACAGTTTTCGTGTAGGTCTGAAAAGCATAGAATTTAATATTTTTTAGGGCAATGGAGGGTACTTTATGTTAACAACAATTTTTCGAGATTTCATCTCCCTCTCTCCCCACCTTCCCTATTTCATCCCCTCCTAAAAAATAACAGATAATTGAAAACTCGTAAAAAGCTTGAAACAAAGGCCGAGGGGTTTTATCTTTCACTACGCCTACGCCCAGCTTTTCATAAAGTGCAGCTTTACCTACTACTACCCAGCAACATACTGCTATCCAAATTTCATCCATTTAAAAAATGCAAAATGCAACGTAGGTGCACCTAAGCTATATGACCAGCTCTGTTTAATTAAAATTTTCACTATTCTTTTAGATCGAGAACTCATTTCGTTTTTATATTATTTCCTACTTTCAGCATGCGCACAGGTCATTTTAAGGTTATACAGGGTGAGTCAAGCTCAACGCCTCGGACTCTTGTGACCAAACGATACTACTTTTCGGAAAATCGACTTTGCAAGTGTATGTAGGTCGAGTTGGGCTACATTTTAAAAATAATGACTTTTATACAGGGTGTCTAATATAAGCGTGACATATCAAAGTTGTTTTTTCAAATGGAGCACCCTGTATATTATTGCATATTTAGATTCCTGGGTGAATGTTAGTGTGACTTTATGTATCACACATGGGACTTTGAGCGAATTGTTTAGGTGCAAAACACAATTTTGGGTATAGGTCGATGTCAGAAAAAAATTGAATATCGCAGCTATTATAAATCTTAGAGGGCAGTGACTTTGCCATATTATACTAAGCATGAAATGTATCAGCTTACGTTAGACGGTCGAGTTCAAATTACATTTTTACTTGGACAAATCGGTAGATCAATTAAGGAAACTTCAATCAAAGGTAACTTGATTTTTTTCAAAGGGAATGCAAAATTTTTTTTATACGATCAAATGTGCAATTTGATGGGCTTTCTAATTATATCAGGTTGTGAATATCAATCTATGGTAGGTAGTTTTTATTAAATTTCGAGATTTCAATCAAATCAGTGTCTTTCAATTTCCCTACCTATAAACAAACTAGCAGGCCATGAAATATAAACAAAATCATATTCAGATGGAAGAAAACAACTAACTTAGCAAAAAGATCCAGCAGAACTAGAGTAAAAGAACAAGATTATAAAAATTCCCTACAACAAATCAACTGTAACCAGAAACAACGGCGGTAACCTGTCTAAGGTTAAAGAGAAGCTGGAGTACGACAGAAATGGATAATTTTTACAGCCTACTAGCGACTGCAATGTACTAGAGATTAAAAATTTTCAAAATCACTAAACACTTTGAAATGAAAGCAAAACTTTCAGCGATCGTTGCCGTCAGTCTAATATCTTCAGAGCGCAATTTCACATTTAATGGCATAAAACAGTAGTCATTTCCGTCAAAGGCAAAAGTAATGATACCTCTCACTGTCGTCCTTTGAATTTTTCAGTATCTATTAGCAGGATCACAAAAAAGGAATACTGACAAATCATATTTTAATTTTCTGCCAGGTAAATTATGTTTAATAATTTGAGCAGATTTTTAATTTATTCTTCATTTTCGGCGATCCTGCTTATGAGTATTGAAAAATTTGCAGAACTCCGGTCAGAGGTATCGGTTACTATTTTTTTAAATCATGAAATGTGAGATATTATTCTGATGAAGCTATTAAGCTGCCAGCAACATGCAACGTGGTAGATTTCCTTTGATTTCAAAATTCACAATGGTTTTGTGAATCTTCAATCTTTAGAATATTGTAGTAGCCGGTATGCTATAAAAAATACCCATTTCTGTCATACTTCAGCTGTTTTTTGACCTTAGATGTGTTATGTCTGCTATTTCTGGTTAGAATTGATTTGTTGTAAGTCATTTTTATAACTTTGTCCTTTTACTTTAGTTCTTCCGTAACTATCTGCTAAGTTAGTTGTTTTGTTCCATCTGAACAGTTTTTTGCTCATATTTCATGGCCTGCTAAGTTGCTTATAGGTAGGAGAATTTAAAAACACCGGTTTTACTGAAAGTTTGAAATTAAATCAAAACTACCAGAGATTGATATTTACAACCGCATATCATTAGAAAGCTTATCAAATTGCACATTTGATGGTATAAAAAAAATTATGCATTCCCATTCGAAAAAATGAAGTTACCTTTGATTGGAGTTTACTTAATTGATCTACCGATTTCTCCAAGTACAAATGTAATTCGAACTCGACCGTCTAACGTAAGCTGAGACACTTCATGCTTAGTAACACGGCAAAGTCACAGCCCTCTAAGATTTATAATAGCTGCGATATTCAATTTTTTTCTGACATCTACCTATACCCAAAATTGTGATTTGTACCTAAACGGTTCGCTTAAAGTCCCATGTGTGATACATAAAGTCACACTAAAATGCACTGGAGTCTAAATATGCAATAATGTACAGGGTATTCCATTTAAAAAAAAACAGCTTTGAAATGTCACGCTTTTATTAGACACCCTGTATAAAGGTCATTATTTTTTAAATGTAGACCAACTCGACCTACATATACTCGCAAAGTCCATTTTTCGAAAAGTGGTATCGTTTGGTCACAAGAGTCCGAGGCGTTGAGCTTGACTCACCCTGTATATGCGTTGTGCGGCCGACTCGGGTTCAGTACGGTTGACGGTTACATGAATTTCAGATCGATCCGAAAATATACCTACTTGAAGAACAATAATAGTAAAAGGGCAAGAAAGACGCTCACAAAAAATACTCAGGTGGTCCTCTGTCGTCTATATCACCCGGTCCTCGTTTGTCACTTCTAATAGTATAAACACGGAAACACTGTATATTATACATAACAGGTAGAAAATGCGAAATTTGCTTAACAATCCTATCTTCGAGTGATTCACCACCGCCTACCGGTCCTCACTTATTCCACCTATTCGTATAGAGGTATACTAATTAAACGTTCATGCAGTAAAATAACATTCATTAATATGTGCTAGTACGGATTTCAGTTGAGTGAAAATAAATACAACTGAATGTAAAATTAACCTTTGCAGGGATGTAGGTAATTTGGTATCTTAGATAAGAACTCTGCTAAAATTTGACCATTATAGGGAAAAAATCAAATTATCTGTGACTGAGGTTTCTTTAATTAATCTACTGATTTTTCCAAGTTCAAAAAGTTTTCAAATTTAACCGTCTGACGCACCTTATGCTCAGCCGTACCGAAAAGTCGTGGCCTTCTAAGATTAGTAATCACTGTGATACTCAATTTTTTTCTGATACCTACTTATACCAAGAATGGTGATTTGCATGGGGTCAAACTAGAATTTACCAAGCAATCTAAATATGCAATAATATATTCCATTCCATTCATTTAAAAAATGTAATTTTATTATGAATCACCCTGTACAAACTTAAAAATTTAAGTGAAAATATTTTAACGTTATAGCAGTCAAGGGTTCCCACCCCCCACCAAGTGACAGACTTTTTAAATATGTGTTAGTAAGTCAACAATCCTCCGTCCGCCCAGTGTTGGCCCACCCTGTATAGGTAAATAAACGTATCAAATGTCTCTCAAGTCAGTATTCGGATAAGTCTGAAAAGTCTAGAATCTCATATTTTTTAGGGCAATCGAGGGTATTTTATGTTTACAACAAATTTTCGGGATTTCGACTCCCCCATCCCCACCTTCCCAATTTCATCCCCTCCCAAAAACGGTAGATGATTGGTAACTTATAGAAATAAGTCTGAGGGCTTTTGTCTCTCACTACACCAACGCGAAGCTTTTTATAAAATGAATTTTTACTTCCCACACGATAGGTGAGGGGAGTATTGCGATCGCGAAAATGTTCGATTTTGAGATAATACACGTCACTCATTTCCGTCGGTCTGTCTGTCGGTCTGTCTGCCGGTCTGTCTGTCTGTCGCGTTTTTCTACCCTCGTAATCTCAATAACCGCTGCATGGATTGTGATGAAATTTGGGCAGCGTTATGCTGTGGGGTCTTAGTAGGTAATGTTCCTATAATTTTAAAAACCGTTATACGGGGGGCGGAGTAATTAGCAAAAAACGAAAAATGTCAAATATGCCTCAAACTTCGTTTTTAAGCGTTTTAGGGGTTCCTGATCATTTTCCACTTTTTCTTGGGTGGGGGTGAATTTGGGGTGGTTGGGGCGTGGGGGGTTGTAATACTGAAAAATTTGTTTTATTCGCAATGAGCTGTCCATTAATGTGTGAATGAAAAGCCTAGCGGCATGATACACTTTTTTAGGTCCATCCAAACGTTGCATGCTTATTATAGAAACCACGGGACTTTGAGAATTTTCCGATGTATACATATTAGTTCGTTCTGTATTTTATAATGTTGAAATTACTGAATTGATGTTCATCAGAATTTATGATGTACACATACGAGTATTGTTTTAGATCGTTCGATATCGCGTAACGCGAAAATTGTTCAATTGATTTTAATGAAATTTTGACATAGTATTAATCCCAAGCCGAAGATGAAAAACGCGGATGTTTTGGAAAAATAGTGTCAGTGGCGGCGCAGCAATAATAAAAAAACTAAAAATATAAAAACAGCTCAAAGATTGTTTTTATGCGTTTTACGGGTTCCTGATCATTTTCAATTTTTTTTGGGTGGGGTGAAATCGGGGCGGTTGGGGGGTGGGGGGTAGTAAAACTGAAAAATTTGTTGTATTCATAATAGTCCATCTATTGACCTGAAGAAGAAATACCTAGCGGCATATTGCACTTTTTTAGGTCCATCCGAACATTGGCTTGCCTATTACAGAAACCAATTTTGTGATCTGCACATACGAGTCTTGCTTTATTTCGTTGTATGTGTATTGCGTAAAGCGAAAATTATTGAATGGATTTTAATAAAATTTTGACACAGAATTACCGCTGCGAGAATGAAAAACGACTGTTTTTGAAGAACCATGTCAGAGGCGGCGCAGCAATAATCAAAAGACCAAAAACATGAAATCAGCTCAAACTTAGTTTTTAGACGGGTTGGAGGCTCTTGATCGTTTCGCATTGTCCAGTTCAAGCATGTAGAAAAAAACTGTGGCGCCCTAGTTCCTAAGAAGGGAGACGCAAGAAACTATTTACGAGGGTTTTTGTGTTGGACGTTGTTTTTGGAGGCGGATGGGCGATAATTTAGTTGCAAGGGGATTTTAGGCTATAACTTCATGCAATGGGAAATAATAAAATGGTATCATCATTATATGTGGGAAGTACTGAGTCAATCGACTTGACTCCATTTTTACCTATTACTACCCAGCACCATGCTGCGATGTATAAAAATATCGTCCTCTTAAAACGCAACTTTCGGCATGCGCACAGGTGACTTTCATGTGATGTATTCGTTGTGCGGCCGATTTGGTTTTAATGCAGTTGTCGTTAACATGAGAAGAGCAGGAAAGACGTTTACAAAAAATACTCAGGTGGTTCTCAGTTCGTCGTGCATATCAGCCGGTCCTCGTTTATCAGTTCTAATAGCATAAACACGTAAACACGGTAAACATGACATGCAGAAAGGTCGAAATTAGCTTAACAATACTAATATGTACGAGTGATTCACCACCGCCAGCGGTCCTCACTTATTCCTCCTATTCGTATAGAGATATACTAATTCAGCTTTCATGCAGTAAAATAACATTCATTAACATGTGCTACTACGGAATTCAACTAAGTGAAAATAAATGCAACTAAATGTAAAATTAACCTTTTCCTTTGTTAAAACTCGACTATAGCGATGCAGATACCGCGTGGCACATATAGCGAAAAATTCGACCCGTCTAATTACCAAAATTTTGCTAATAATCTGAACATGTCAATAACGGCGAATTCAGGTAACTTAGTTCAACGGATCTATTTTGAACGTCTATTGACTAGTCGAGGGGTTCTCAAACTTATAGGCACTGCGACTACAGGAGCAAGACTTTTTCAATCGGACCAACTGAAATAGGACACGACTCACTTTGCTTCACAGTCGTAATTGCTAAATCGCTGATGTTGAAAATGGTATCGCCCTTCGTTATGAAAAACAAGTATTCCTGAGAAGAACTGAACCAATAAACTTGACTTCTATTTTTTTAATATGTGACCATGTTTTGGGAATTATTCAATATTTGTAGACGCGTAATTCGAAAATTGATTTAATTTAACGCGTGAATCAGTTGACTCCACTTTCGGTTGGCATTTGGCGTCATAAAACGTGTTTATGTCTGTGATACAATAAAGTTAGCTAGAAAGGCAACAAATCTGTAACGAGAATATACTGTTAGATAAGGGTAGATATGCTTGACAGGGGTACAACATTTATGAATTCAGGAATTTGTACTGTACAGTTATATATGAGGTTCAATCAATATGAACGATAATTGACTAACTTAGTACTTCCCACATATTAAAGTGATATCAGTTTATTATTTTCCCTTTGCATTAATCTATAGTCTGAGATCCCCTTGCAACCAAATCATCATCCTCCTGCCCTCAAAAAACATCCAACACAAAAACTCTAGTAAATAGTTTCTTGATACTCCTCTCCGTAGGAACTAGATCGACACTGGTTTTATTCTGCGAGCTTTAATTGGATGAAACGAAACGACCAGGAACACCCAAATCGCCTTAAAAAGAAGTTTGAGCTATTTTTATATTTTTAGTTCTGACATGATTTTTAAAAACCATACGCATTTTCCATCCTCGTCACGGTAATACTACTGCGTCGAATTGTAATTAAAATCAATTTCAGGTTACACAATACAGAACTATGTAAAGCAATACTCGTATGCAACATACGTCAGAAAAAATCCCTCAGTTTCTGTAACAATCAAGGCAACGTTCTGATAAACCTAAAAAGTGTATAATGTCGCTAGGTCCTTTTTTTGTAGGTCAAACTTTATTAGTTTTGCAACCCTCCACCTCCCAACCCAACCACCCCAATTTCACCCCCACTCAAAAAACAGAAAATGATCAGGAACCCCCAAAAGGCCTAAAAACTGGTTTGAGTTGTTTTTATATTTTTAGCTTTTTTATTGTCGCTGCGCCGTAGTGACATCACGATTTCTAAAAAGCATACCCATTTTCCATGCTTGGCACGGTAACAATACTGTGGCAAAGTTTCATTAACGATCTAAAACAATTTTCGTATGTGTGCATATATCCGAAAATTCCAAGTCCATTGGTTTCTGTAGTAGGCAAGGTAATGATCGGATGGACCTAAAGAGCCGCCGCGCCGCGAGCACTCTTTCACAGGTCAATGCACGAATGGAAAATACTTTAGGAGAAGGCTGTATAGCTTATTTCCAACAAAAAAGTCATATAAAGTAGGGTCCGATTTTCAACTGTTTCAGAGATACCTAAATTGATTTTCATTGAAATGCAGACCTCCAAACTAAAACCATAATAAAACAAAATTTTATCGTCGGATTTTGGAATTTTTAGTATTAGTGATTAGAAAAGACGATGTCACGTCATTATTTACTAAAAGAAAGTGATCATGTATCAAACACTCAAACTCGAGATAGTATCAAAATCAGCATGTTTTGAAAAGTGACATCAAGAGACATTACAAAAAAGGAATTTATCTTAAAAGATCACCTAATAGTTAACCACGTACTTTACGGTAAATACATGCCCATCTTTCTAGTTATCTAGTTATTGGTATCACAAACTTCTTATAAATGTGGTAAACATAGGCAACAAAATTGCATTTAAGCTCTAGAGGTATATTGGATCTCGGGGACCGCAAAATTTCAACAACCGTATGCAAAAACGTGTCATCGGATTTTTAATTTTTGTGTACTTTAATAATGTTCTATTACATCATAAAAAAGAGATCTATCAACTAAAACTTCAGTATAGGGTCTACAAATTTTATGATATTAGAAGAAAACTTCAAGTTTTAACTTAAAATCGAATCGTCTTAAAAATTCGCTAGGTAATTTCTTAAAAGATGGTAGATAATCAAGCACAACATGCAAGCCACTTTATAAAGTATCGTGTATCCATAGATTTTCACTGGTGTATAAATGAGAGGTTGTAAATAATCCAGAACGAAGTAGGGCTAAAATTAAGCATGATATCTTTAGGGAACAACCTCGGATTATGGATCAGTCATGAGCATACATACGCTAAAGCTGAAACTAGATTTTGTGCTGTGGATCGACAGTAGTGAACGCACGCCTGCGCAAATTAAGATACAGTGGGTTGTGACAGCTGCGTCTCTACTTTTAGAACGGGCAACGGCGTTGGTGTTCACGCATACACGGAAATCATCCTACAGCTCCACCTACGCTGTTGCTGGTAGCGGAAGATGTGGTTCACTGCGCAAACAACTGGTATGCATCCGTACATCCGTACCATTACATACTAGTACACATTTTGGAGTAAGGCGATCCTGTCAGAAGAATGGATTTTTTTCGACTTATGCTTCATGTGGATGCCGGAGATGCAACTTTTTTAAGTAGGATTCTTTGGACGGATGAATTCATACATAACTGAAAATCTACGGTTAAAAGACACTTTGTAACGTGGTCTGCATGTTCTGTTTGCTTGCCTAACTTCTTAAGACGAATCGCAACTTGAAGTTATCTAAAATTATACAGTTTTGAGACCATATACCGAAGTTTTGGTCAATTGATCACTTTTTATGACTAATCGTAATCATCATCGCAATCATTATTCAAGTAACCATAACAAAAATTAAAAATCTGATGACAAGCTTTTGCCAAACCGTCTGTTGAAATTTTGCACTCTTAGCGATCCAATATGCCTTTAGAGTTTAAGTCTCTTACTGCATATGTTTTACCACATTTACAACAAGCTTATGGTACCAATGAATAACTAGAAAGGCATGTGTTTACCTTTAAAGTGCACGGTTAATTATTTGGTGATATTTTAAAGATTCCTCTTTTTGTAACGTTTTTGAAGTCACTTTTCAAAGCATGCTAATATTGACACTATCAAGAGTGTTATACCTGATCCCTTTTTTTAGTTGGTAATGACGTGATAGCATATTTTCTAAGGACTAATACCAAAAATTTCGAAATCCGACAATACAATTTTGTTTTATTAGGGTTTTAGTTTGGAGGCCTGCATTTTAATGAAAATCTCTATAATGAATACAACAAATTTTTGAGTTTTACAACCTTCCGCCCCCCCCCCCCCCCCCACGACCCCAATCACACTCTCACCCAAAAAAGTAGAAAATTATCATCAAATCCTAAAACGCCCAAAAACGAGGTTTGAGGAATATTCAATTCTTTTTGTTTTTTCCAAATTACTCCGCTGCCAATGCACCGACTTTTAAAATTATAGGAGCAATACATACTAGGACCCCATAGGATACCGGTACCCAAATTTTATCACAATCCACGGTTACTGATGTGACTAGCCTAGAAAAACACGCAAAGACAGACAGATCGACGTTATATAGACATCATAAAACGCCCAAAAAAGCGTATTATCTCAAAATCGAAAATTTTCGCGATCACAATACCCTATCACAATTTCCTATCGGTGTGGGAAATAAAATTAACTAAAAAGAAGCAGAGGTCATAAAAAGGCGCGAAAGGCATTTCAGATGGTAGGGTAGTATCGATTAATTAATATGCATGTGGACCTCGGTTATTGCCTTATACATTAACGGTCCTCGCATATTTGTTCTAATCGTAGAGATATGCAGAGAATGTGGAAAAAGTGCAACTATTTTTTAGATACTAAGATGGTCAGATCGTTCTGTACCGGTGATCACTTGTTCTCTCCTATTAGTACAGAGATATAGTCAGGGCCGTAGCTAGGCGTTGACCATGGAGGGGGTTCATGGTGACCTTAGGAGGGGTTCATGTATAAAAGAATATGTAATGTCTTAATTTGTTAAACATCTGTATGGATTGTGTCGCTGCTGATGTGTTATGAGCACCGAGGGATTGGTTAGTAGTAGAATAAATCACTAAGCTTGGAGAAAGCATCCTTGATTACCTTTATTTTGTATTATTTTAGTAGTTATTTCATTCATGGGAATACTCATGGGGGGTTTGAACCCCCAAACCCTCCCCCTTATATACGGCCCTGGATATACTTGCTGATTGCTTATTCCGTCTAAGCTACCATTCATTGGTCCTCCTGTTCGATAAGTCTAGATGAAATACTACCGCTGCGGTCAATGAACTTTGTTATTTATCTGCACAGCGTCCTAAAACGTGTCTCCCCATAAGGTCGATTATAGACTTCTATTTACTATAAGATTTTCAGGTATCATGATGTGTCGATTGATTCGCTGTCTTCAATTATCTTCTTGAAATGTATAGGCAATGACATCTGAAACAGATATTACGAAACATCTGCCGACACGTTCCGAATAAATCTGTTACTTTAAGACCTTTTCTGTGCCTACCTTATACCTACCTATTCCTTGACAAATAAAATCAAATGAAAATTTGTCCTCAGTAACGTAATCTGAAGGCTTGATACCTCGGTGACTACACATCTGCTGTTCACGTAGAACTGCCGTTTCTACTAGCAAAATCGATGTAACAACTAAATACTACTGCAGTTCTGCTTTAAAGGTTGACAGAGAATGTTTTTTAAACTGTGGAACAGCAGCGGTTCCTGAATTTTTGAAAGGGGGCGCACAAAAGTTTATTTAAAAAATACACAAAAATCCTGCCAGAGATTATTTAGGCCGCAGCTGCACTCTGCACATAAGTATACATATGTATCTTTATACGAGTAGGAGGAATAAGCGAGGGCAAGTGGCGGCCGTAAAGGACTCAAATATCAGTATTGTTATGCTAATTTCGACTTTTTCACGTAATGTGTGCAGTGTATACCTGTTCATACTATTAGAACTGATAAACGAGGACCGAGTGATATACACGGCAAACTGAGGACCACCCGAGTATTTTTTATCGATCTAAAAGAATAGTTCATTTTAATTAAACAGAGTTGGTCATATGGTTTAGGTGTACCTAAGTTGCGTTTTTTAAGTGGATGAAATTTGAAAAGCGGCATGCTGCTGGGTGGTAATAGGTAAAGCTTCATTTCATGAAAAGCTGTGCGTTGGCGTAGTAATAGGGCAAAACCCCTCAGACTTCGTTTTGAGCGTTTTATGAGTTAATCATCTACTATTTCTGGGAGGGGCTGAAATTGTTAAGGTGGGGAGGGGGGAAACCTTGAAAATTTGTTGTAAACATAAAATACCCTCCATTGGCCTAAACATATGAAATTATAGACTTTTTCAACTTATTCGGTTACTGACCCAGGAGACATTTGATACGTTCATTCACATATACAGGGTGGGCCAATAGTGAGCAGATGGAGGATTGTTGACTTACTAAAACATATTTCAGAAATCTGTCACTTGGTCATGGAAGGGACCTTTGAGTGATATAACGTTAAATATTTTCACTTAAATTTTGATGTTTATATAGGGTGGTTCATATCAAACTTACATTTTTTTGAAGGCGACTCCCTATACATTATTGCATATTTGAATTCCTTGGTGAATTCTAGTGTGACTCAATGTATCTTATATTGAACTTTAACGAACCGTTTAGGTACAAATCAGCATTCTTGGTATAAGTAGGTATCAGAAAAAATTTAAATATCGCAGTGATTATAAATCTTAGAAGGCCGTGACATTGCGGTACGACTAAGCATGAGATGCGTCACCTTAGGTCAGACGGTTAAATTTAATTTTTTTTGTACTTGAAATCAGTAGATTAATTAAGGAAACTTCAGTCACAGAGAACTTGATTTGTTCAAATAAGAATACCCATCTTTGTTTACAGAATCAAATGCAGAATTTGATTAGCTCGATCTCAATCTTTTTAGTTTCCATTTCATTTAAAATTTTCAGTCAAATCAGTGTTTTTCAGTTTTCCTACTTATAAGAAATCTAGCAAGTCATGAAAAGCAAACAAAAGTCCGTTAAGATGGAAGAAACCAACTAACTTAGTAGAAAGACACAAACAAACTAAACAACACAACAAACGAAAATTCCTTACAACACATAATCTCTAACAACAGCGGTAAGAAATCTAATGACAATGAGCAGCTGGCGTATGACGGAAGTGTTATTTTTCCACAGCCTACCAGCTATTGAGATCTACTACAGCTTGATAACAAAAAACGATTAAAAATATTGAAACAAAAAAAAACTACCAATGATTGCCGCTGACAGTTTAACATCGTCAGAATGAAATTTCACATTTAGTGGGATAGAAAAGTAGTCATTTCTGTTAAGTCAAAAGTAAAGATATCTCTAACTGTAGCACTCTGTGCATCTATTGATGTGATTGTTAGATTTTTTTATTACTCTATGTTGTAACTGTGTTTATTTCATGTATGTTCCTATCAAGTAAATAATGTTTTATCATATAACATACTGCAATTCAGTTTTCATTTTTTGCGATTTTGCTAATAAGTAGAAGTTCCAGTGAAGAATTTGAAGGGCTCCAGTCAAAGGCATCGTCACATTTGACTTACGGCTATTTTATGGAACTAAATTCTGAAAATATAGATACTCTCCTGCCAGTAACGATCGCTGGTATTTTGTCTTTTATTTAATTTTTTTGTACTGATTTTGGATACTTGCGTATATGCTGTGAAAAGTAAGCCTTCTTGTTGCCGCTGTCGTTTCTGGTTAGAGCTGATATCTTGTAAGACATTTTTATAATCTTACCTCACTAATCTAGTTTGTTTGCGTTTTTATGCCAAGTTAGTTGGTTTCTTCCATCTGAACAGGTTTTTGTTTATTTTTCATGGCCTGCTAGATTGCTTATAAGCTGGGAAAGTGTAAAACGCCGATTTGACTTAAAATTTGAAATAAAATGAAAATTAAAAAAGATTGATTCCAACAATCCTACATTGTTGGAAAGGTTATCAGGTTTTAGATTCGATGGTATAAGAAAAATTAGGCATTCCCATTTGAAATAATCAAGGTACCTGTGATTGAAATTTCCTTAATTATTCTACTGATTTCTCCAAGTACAAAAAGAATTCAAATTTGATCGTATGACCTAAGATGACACGTTTCATGCTCAGTCACACCGTAAAGTCACGGCCTTCTAAGTTTTATGATCGCTGCGATATTCAATTCTTCTCTTATACCTACTTATACCAAAAAAAGTGATCTGCGCCTAAACGGTCCGTTTAAAGTTCCATATAAGATACATGAAGTCACATTAGAATTCAATTCAAATATGCAATAATATATAGGCGGTTCTATTAAAAAAATGTTAGTTTTATAATCAGCCTATATAAACGTTAAAGTTTGAGTGAAAGTATTTTAACGTTATAGCCTTCAGGGGCCCTACCATGATCAAGTAACAGATTTTTGAAATATCCTTCTAAGTCAACCATCCTCCGTCTACTCACTATTGGCCCACCCTGTATTGCATCTACACATCACATAATAATATGTACTCTGAGAGGAATTCACATATTTTGTTGGAATGTTTGAAAAGAAAAGTATTTTATAACTTATCGAATTTTTAAAGCTGAAGCTGGATTGACATGAAACGAGTAAAATCGGGTCAAGCCAGACTAAAAACTCTTAGGATGCTTGTCGGAGCAGCTAAAATCTGACGAACTTGGAACTATTTGACTCGGATAGCACGCTACTCTCTCAGACACTCTCTCCCATTTTTTACCTAAGTCTAAAATATGCTTCTCAGTTGTACAAAAATGAGCTTTAACAAGTTCAAAAGGCATAACACACGGTATCTAAAACGTCAGTTGAATTGACCATTTTAGATTCCAAACGAAAATTGTATCACTCGATATTAAACTAATTGAAACACCTGCTAGTTCTTACGCATAAGGGCATGGTTCATGATTTCAGAACTGTCTAGTAATCGCTATACCGAAGATCCTACTCCTTTTAAGAATTAAACCCTTCACGCACAGAGCGATGACCTGCAATCTAAAACTTTTCTGCCATAAAAGCCGCTTAGATCTCATTCCAAAAGTTGCTCATGATGGGCACTTGTGAACAAAATTATGACTCGCAACACCTAATTTTTTTCTCAAAGACAGCAACGTGTAATATGAGAAGCTAAACAATCAAGTACACAAAGAGAAGGCGAAATATCGTGAGAGGCATTAGTCTGCCGGTGTTTCATCGTTGCCGAATTTCAGGACCTCACTTGTTGCATGCACTGGTATGTAACGTATATGGGGTGGCGGTATACAAACTCGAGAAACCATCTGGTGCCAAAGCGGTGAACTAAAATGTATACATTTACCATAAAACGAAAAAAATGAGGACCAGCTGAAATTTTCAAATTTGACTCAAGACCATGTCCGCAACTCACCACAAAAATTTCAAGCGAAGTCCTTGTGAGGTCCGTATATTGGTCCTCACTTGGTCGCGGTCCTCACTTGTTATGCAGATTTTGCACGGGTATGCCTCACTTGTACCACGGGCCAAAAATAACAGAAAACAGCTCTCAAAACAACAGAAAGCAAGCAGATAACGGCTGTAAACGGTAGAAAACGACTGAATACAACCAAATAGAACAGAAAACAGAGCATAACAACAGAAAGAAGGCAGATGAAAGCGCTAAACAGTAAAAAATGACTAAATTCAGCCGAATACAACAAGAAAAGAACAGAAAACAGCTAAAAACAGCAGAAGTCGAGTAGATAACAACTGTAAACGATAGAAAACGACCAAATACAACCGAATAGGGTCAGAACTAACTCAAAACGACAGAAAGCAAGCAGATAACAGCGGGAAACACCAGAAAACGACTAAACACAGCCGAATACAGCCAAAATGAGTAGAAAACAGCTAAAAACAACAGAAAGCAGGCAGATAACAGCTGTAACCGGTAGAAAATGACCAAATACAACCGAATAGGGCCAAATCCGGCTAAAAACGACAGAAAGTAAGCAGATAACAGCGCTAGACAACAGAAAACCACTAAACACAGCGGAATACAACAGAAAATAACAGAAAACAGCTCTTAGAACAACAGAAAGCAAGCAGATAACGGCTGTAAACGGTAGAAAACGACCGAATACAACCAAATAGAACAGAAAACAGAGCATAACAACAGAAAGCAGGCAGATAACAGCGCTAAACAATAGAAAACGACTTAATTTAGCCGAATACAACAAGAAAAGGACAGAAAACAGCTAAAAACAACAGAAATCAAGCAGATAACAACTGTAAACGGTACAAAACGACCAAATGCAACCGAATAGAGTCAAAACTAACGCAAAACGACAGAAAGCAAGCAGATAACGGCTGTAAACGCTAGAAAGCGACCGAGTACAACCAAATAGAACAGAAAACAGAGCATAACAACAGAAAGCGGGCAGATAACAGCGCTAAACAATAGAAAACGACTAAATTCAGCCGAGTGCAACAAGAAAAGAACAGAAAATAGCTAAAAACAACAAAAAGCAGGCAGATAACAGCTGTAAACGGTAGAAAATGACCAAATACAACCTAATAGAGTCAAATCCAGCTAAAAACGACAGAAAGTAAGCAGATAACAGCGCTAAGCAACAGAAAACGACTAAATACAGCGGAATACAACTGAAAATAACAGAAAACAGCTCCTAGAGCAACAGAAAGCAAGCAGATAACGGCTGTAAACGGTAGAGAACGACCGAATACAACCAAATAGAACAGAAAACAGAGCATAACAACAGAAAGCAGGCAGATAACAGCGCTAAACAATAGGAAATTGACTAAATTCAGCCGAATACAACAAGAAAAGAACAGAAAACAGCTAAAAACAACAGAAATCAAGCAGATAACAACTGTAAACGGTACAAAACGACCAAATACAACCGAATAGAACAGAAAACAGAGCATAACAACAGAAAGCAGGCAGATAACAGCGCTAAACAATAGGAAACGACTAAATTCAGCCGAATACAACAAGAAAAGAACAGAAAACAGCTAAAAACAACAGAAGTCGAGTAGATAACAACTGTAAACGATAGAAAACGACCAAATACAACCGAATAGAGCCAAAACCGACAGAAAGCAAGCAGATAACAGCGCTAAACAAGAGATAACGACTAAGCACAGCCGAATACATCCGAAAATAACAGAAAACAGCTCTCAAAGCAACAGAAAGCAAGCAGATAACGGCTGTAAACGGTAGGAAACGGCCGCATACAACTAAATAGAACAGAAAACAGAGCATAACAACAGTAAGCGGGCAGATAACAGCGCTAAACAATAGAAAACGACTAAATTCAGCCGAATACAACAAGAAAAGAACAGAAAATAGCTAAAAACAACAGAAATCAAGCAGGTAACAGCGGGAAGCAGCAGAAAACGACTAAACACAGCGGAAGACAACAGAAAATAACAGAAAACAGCTCTTAGAATAACAGAAAGCAAGCAGATAACAACTGTAAACGGTACAAAACGACCAAATACAACCGAATAGAGTCAAAACTAACGCAGAACGGCAGAAAGCAAGCAGATAACGGCTGTAAACGCTAGAAAGCGACCGAGTACAACCAAATAGAACAGAAAACAGAGCATAACAACAGAAGGCGGGCAGATAACAGCGCTAAACAACAGAAAACGACTAAATTCAGCCGAATACAACAAGAAAAGAACAGAAAATAGCTAAAAACAACAAAAAGTAGGCAGATAACAGCTGTAAACGGTAGAAAATGACCAAATACAACCGAATAGAGTCAAATCCAGCTAAAAGCGACCGAAAGTAAGCAGATAACAGCGCTAAGCAACAGAAAGCGACTAAATACAGCGGAGTACAACTGAAAATAACAGAAAACATCTCCTAGAACAACAGAAAGCAAGCAGATAACGGCTGTAAACGGTAGAAAACGACCGAATACAACCAAATAGAACAGAAAAAAGAGCATAACAACAGAAAGCAGGCAGATAACAGCGCTAAACAATAGAAAATGACCAAATACAGCCGAATACAACAAGAAAAGAACAGAAAACAGATAAAAACAACAGAAATCAAGCAGATAACAACTGCAAACTGTACAAAACGACCAAATACAACCGAATAGAACAGAAAACAGAGCATAACAACAGAAAGCAGGCAGATAACAGCGCTAAACAACAGAAAACGACAAAACACTGCCGAATACATCCGAAAATAACAGAAAACAGCTCTCAAAACAACACAAAGCAAGCAGATAACGGCCGTAAACGGTAGAAAACGACCGAATACAACCAAATAGAACAGAAAACAGGGCATAACAACAGAAAGAAGGCAGATAAAAGCGCTAAACAATAAAAAACGACTAAATTCAGCCGAATACAGCAAGAAAAGAACAGAAAACAGCTAAAAACAACAGAAATCGAGTAGATAACAACTGTAAACGATAGAAAACGAACAAATACAACCGAATAGAGCCAAAACCGACAGAAAGCAAGCAGATAACAGCACTAAACAAAGAGAAAACGACTAAGCACAGCCGAATACATCCGAAAATAACAGAAAACAGCTCTCAAAGCAACAGAAAGCAAGCAGATAACGGCTGTAAACGGTAGAAAATGACCAAATACAACCGAATAGAGCCAAATCCGGCTAAAAACGACAGAAAGTAAGCAGATAACAGCGCTAGACAACAGAAAACTACTAAACACAGCGGAATACAACTGAAAATAACAGAAAACAGCTCTTAGAACAACAGAAAGCAAGCAGATAACGGCTGCAAACGGTAGAAAACGACCGAATAAAACCAAATAGAACAGAAAACAGAGCATAGCAACAGAAAGCAGGCAGATAACAGCGCTAAACAATAGAAAACGACTAAATTCAGCCGAATACAACAAGAAAAGGACAGAAAACAGCTAAAAACAACAAAAAGCAGGCAGATAACAGCTGTAAACGATAGAAAACGAACAAATACAACCGAATAGAGCCAAAACCGACAGAAAGCAAGCAGATAACAGCGCTAAACAAGAGAAAACGACTAAGCACAGTCGAATGCATCCGAAAATAACAGAAAACAGCTCCCAAAGCAACAGAAAGCAAGCAGATAACGGCTGTAAACGGTAGGAAACGGCCGCATACAACTAAATAGAACAGAAAACAGAGCATAACAACAGAAAGCGGGCAGATAACAGCGCTAAACAATAGAAAACGACTAAATTCAGCCGAATACAACAAGAAAAGAACAGAAAATAGCTAAAAACAACAGAAATCAAGCAGGTAACAGCGGGAAGCAGCAGAAAACGACTAAACACAGCCGAATACAACCAAAATGAGTAGAAAACAGCTAAAAACAACAGAAAGCAGGCAGATGACAGCTGTAAACGGTAGAAAATGACCAAATACAACCGAATAGAGCCAAATCCGGCTAAAAACGACAGAAAGTAAGCAGATAACAGCGCTAGACAACAGAAAACCACTAAACACAGCGGAATACAACAGAAAATAACAGAAAACAGCTCTTAGAATAACAGAAAGCAAGCAGATAACAACTGTAAACGGTACAAAACGACCAAATACAACCGAATAGAGTCAAAACTAACGCAAAACGACAGAAAGCAAGCAGATAACGGCTGTAAACGGTAGAAAACGACTGAATACAACCAAATAGAACAGAAAACAGAGCATAACAACAGAAAGAAGGCAGATAAAAGCGCTAAACAATAAAAAACGACTAAATTCAGCCGAATACAACAAGAAAAGAACAGAAAATAGCCAAAAACAACAGATATCAAGCAGATAACAACTGTAAACGATAGAAAACGACCAAATACAACCGAATAGGGTCAGAACTAACTCAAAACGACAGAAAGCAAGCAGATAACAGCGGGAAACAGCAGAAAACGACTAAACACAGCCGAATACAACCAAAATGAGTAGAAAACAGCTAAAAACAACAGAAAGCAGGCAGATAACAGCTGTAAACGGTAGAAAATGACCAAATACAACCGAATAGAGCCAAATCCGGCTAAAAACGACAGAAAGTAAGCAGATAACAGCGCTAGACAACAGAAAACCACTAAACACAGCGGAATACAACAGAAAATAACAGAAAGCAGCTCTGAGAGCAACAGAAAGCAAGCAGACAACAACTGTAAACGGTACAAAACGACCAAATACAACCGAATAGAGTCAAAACTAACGCAGAACGGCAGAAAGCAAGCAGATAACGGCTGTAAACGCTAGAAAGCGACCGAGTACAACCAAATAGAACAGAAAACAGAGCATAGCAACAGAAAGCAGGCAGATAACAGCGCTAAACAACAGAAAATGGCCAAATTCAGCCGAATACAACAAGAAAAGAACAGAAAACAGCTAAAAACAACAGAAATCAAGCAGATAACAACTGCAAACGGTACAAAACTACCAAATACAACCGAATAGAACAGAAAACAGAGCATAACAACAGAAAGCAGGCAGATAACAGCGCTAAACAACAGGAAACGACAAAACACAGCCGAATACATCCGAAAATAACAGAAAACAGCTCTCAAAACAACAGAAAGCAAGCAGATAACGGCCGTAAACGGTAGAAAACGACTGAATACAACCAAATAGAACAGAAAACAGAGCATAACAACAGAAAGAAGGCAGATAAAAGCGCTAAACAATAAAAAACGACTAAATTCAGCCGAATACAACAAGAAAAGAACAGAAAACAGCTTAAAAAACCACAGAAATCGAGTAGATAACAACTGGTAAACGATAGAAAACGAACAAATACAACCGAATAGAGCCAAAACCGACAGAAAGCAAGCAGATAACAGCACTAAAAAGAGAAAACGACTAAGCACAGCCGAATACATCCGAAAATAACAGAAAACAGCTCTCAAAGCAACAGAAAGCAAGCAGATAACGGCTGTAAACGGTAGGAAACGGCCGCATACAACTAAATAGAACAGAAAACAGAGCATAACAACAGAAAGCGGGCAGATAACAGCGCTAAACAATAGAAAACGACTAAATTCAGCCGAACACAACAAGGAAAAGAACAGAAAATAGCTAAAAACAACAGAAATCAAGCAGATAACAACTGTAAACGATAGAAAACGACCAAATACAACCGAATAGGGTCAGAACTAACTCAAAACGACAGAAAGCAAGCAGATAACAGCGGGGGAAACAGCAGGAAAACGACTAAACACAGCCGAATACAACCAAAATGAGTAGAGTAGAAAACAGCTAAAAACGACAGAAAGCAGGCAGATAACAGCTGTAAACGGTAGAAAATGACCAAATACAACCGAATAGAGTCAAATCCAGCTAAAAACGACAGAAAGTAAGCAGATAACAGCGCTATGCAACAGAAAACGACTAAATACAGCGGAATACACTGAAAATAACAGAAAACAGCTCCTAGAACAACAGAAAGCAAGCAGATAACGGCTGTAAACGGTAGAAAACGACCCAATACAACCAAATAGAACAGAAAACAGAGCATAACAACAGAAAGCAGGCAGATAACAGCGCTAAACAGTAGAAAATGACCAAATTCAGCCGAATACAACAAGAAAAGAACAGAAAACAGCTAAAAACAACAGAAATCAAGCAGATAACATCTGTAAACGGTACAAAACGACCAAATACAACCGAATAGAACAGAAAACAGAGCATAACAACAGAAAGCAGGCAGATAACAGCGCTAAACAACAGAAAACGACAAAACACAGCCGAATACATCACAAAATAACAGAAAACAGCTCTCAAAACAACAGAGAGCAAGCAGATAACGGCTGTAAACGGTAGAAAACGACTGAATACAACCAAATACAACAGAAAACAGAGCATAACAACAGAAAGAAGGCAGATAAAAGCGCTAAACAATAAAAAACGACTAAATTGAGCCGAATACAACAAGAAAAGAACAGAAAACAGCTAAAAACAACAGAAATCGAGTAGATAACAACTGTAAACGATAGAAAACGAACAAATACATCCGAATAGAGCCAAAACCGACAGAAAGCAAGCAGATAACAGCGCTAAACAAGAGAAAATGACTAAGCACAGCCGAATACATCCGAAAATAACAGAAAACAGCTCTCAAAGCAACAGAAAGCAAGCAGATAACGGCTGTAAACGGTAGGAAACGGCCGCATACAACTAAATTGAACAGAAAACAGAGCATAACAACAGAAAGCAGGCAGGTAACCGCGCTAGAGAATAGAAAATGACTAAATTCAGCCGAATACAACAAGAAAAGAACAGAAAACAGCTAAAAACAACAGAAATCAAGCAGATAACAACTGTAAACGGTACAAAACGACCAAATACAACCGAATATAACAGAAAACAGAGCATAACAACAGAAAGCAGGCAGATAACAGCGCTAAACAATAAAAAACGACTAAATTCAGCCGAATACAACAAGAAAAGAACAGAAAACAGCTAAAAACAACAGAAATCGAGTAGATAACAACTCTAAACGATAGAAAACGGACAAATACAACCGAATAGCGCCAAAACCGACAGAAAGCAAGCAGATAACAGCGCTAAACAAGAGAAAACGACTAAGCACAGCCGAATACATCCGAAAATAACAGAAAACAGCTCTCAAAACAACAGAAAGCAAGCAGATAACGGCCGTAAACGGTAGAAAACGACCGAACACAACCAAATAGAACAAAAAACAGAGCATAACAACAGAAAGAAGGCAGATAAAAGCGCTAAACAATAAAAAACGTCCAAATTCAGCCGAATACAACAAGAAAAGAACAGAAAACAGCTAAAAACAACAGAAATCGAGTAGATAACAACTGTAAACGATAGAAAACGGACAAATACAACCGAATAGAGCCAAAACCGACAGAAAGCAAGCAGATAACAGCGCTAAACAAGAGAAAACGACTAAGCACAGCCGAATACATCCGAAAATAACAGAAAACAGCTCTCAAAGCAACAGAAAGCAAGCAGATAACGGCTGTAAACGGTAGGAAACGGCCGCATACAACTAAATAGAACAGAAAACAGAGCATAACAACAGAAAGCGGGCAGATAACAGCGCTAAACAATAGAAAACGACTAAATTCAGCCGAATACAACAAGAAAAGAACAGAAAACCGCTAAAAGCAACAGAAATCAAGCAGATAACAACTGTAAACGGTACAAAACGACCACATACAACCGAATAGAACAGAAAACAGAGCATAACAGCAGAAAGAAGGCAGATAAAAGCGCTAAACAATAAAAAGCGACTAAATTCAGCCGAATACAACAAGAAAAGAACAGAAAATAGCTAAAAACAACAAAAAGCAGGCAGATAACAGCCGTAAACGGTAGAAAATGACCAAATACAACCGAATAGAGTCAAATCCAGCTAAAAACGACAGAAAGTAAGCAGATAAGAGCGCTAAGCAACAGGAAACGACTAAAATACTAAATTCAGCCGAATACAACAAGAAAAGAACAGAAAACAGCTAAAAACAACAGAAATCGAGTAGATAACAACCGTAAACGATAGAAAACGACCAAATACAGCCGAATAGAGCCAAAACCGACAGAAAGCAAGCAGATAACAGCGCTAAACAAGAGAAAACGACCAAGCACAGCCGAATACATCCGAAAATAACAGAAAACAGCTCTCAAAGCAACAGAAAGCAAGCAGATAACGGCTGTAAACGGTAGGAAACGGCCGCATACAACTAAATAGAACAGAAGACAGAGCATAACAACAGAAAGCGGGCAGATAACAGCGCTAAATAATAGAAAACGACTAAATTCAGCCGAATACAACAAGAAAAGAACAGAAAATAGCTAAAAACAACAGAAATCAAGCAGATAACAACTGTAAACGATAGAAAACCACCAAATACAACCGAATAGGGTCAGAACTAACTCAAAACGACAGAAAGCAAGCAGATAACAGCGGGAAACAGCAGAAAACGACTAAACACAGCCGAATACAACCAAAATGAGTAGAAAACAGCTAAAAACAACAGAAAGCAGGCAGATAACAGCTCTAAACGGTAGAAAATGACCAAATACAACCGAATAGAGCCAAATCCGGCTAAAAACGACAGAAAGTAAGCAGATAACAGCGCTCGACAACAGAAAACCACTAAACACAGCGGAATACAACTGAAAATAACAGAAAACAGCTCTTAGAACAACAGAAAGCAAGCAGATAACGGCTGTAAACGGTAGAAAACGACCGAATACAACCAAATAGAACAGAAGACAGAGCGTAACAACAGAAAGCAGGTAGATAACAGCGCTAAACAATAGAAAACGACTAAATTCAGCCGAATACAACAAGAAAAGGACAGAAAACAGCTAAAAACAACAGAAATCAAGCAGATAACAACTGTAAACGGTACAAAACGACCAAATACAACCGAATAGAGTCAAAACTAACGCAAAATGACAGAAAGCAAGCAGATAACGGCTGTAAACGCTAGAAAGCGACCGAGTACAACCAAATAGAACACAAAACAGAGCATAACGACAGAAAGCAGGCAGATAACAGCGCTAAACAATAGAAAATGACTAAATTCAGCCGAATACAACAAGAAAAGAACAGAAAACAGCTAAAAACAACAGAAATCAAGCAGATAACAACTGTAAACGGTACAAAACGACCAAATACAACCGAATAGAACAGAAAACAGAGCATAACAACAGAAAGCAGGCAGATAACAGCGCTAAACAACAGAAAAAGACAAAACAGCCGAATACATCCGAAAATAACAGAAAACAGCTCTCAAAACAACAGAAAGCAAGCAGATAACGGCTGTAAACGGTAGAAAACGACTGAATACAACCAAATAGAACAGAAAACAGAGCATAACAACAGAAAGAAGGCAGATAAAAGCGCTAAACAGTAAAAAACGACTAAATTCAGCCGAATACAACAAGAAAAGAACAGAAAACAGCTAAAAACAGCAGAAATCGAGTAGATAACAACTGTAAACGATAGAAAACGACCAAATACAACCGAATAGGGTCAGAACTAACTCAAAACGACAGAAAGCAAGCAGATAACAGCGGGAAACACCAGAAAACGACTAAACACAGCCGAATACAGCCAAAATGAGTAGAAAACAGCTAAAAACAACAGAAAGCAAGCAGATAACGGCTGTAAACGGTAGAAAACGACCGAATACAACCAAATAGAACAGAAAACAGAGCATAACAACAGAAAGCAGGCAGATAACAGCGCTAAACAATAGAAAACGACTTAATTTAGCCGAATACAACAAGAAAAGGACAGAAAACAGCTAAAAACAACAGAAATCAAGCAGATAACAACTGTAAACGGTACAAAACGACCAAATGCAACCGAATAGAGTCAAAACTAACGCAAAACGACAGAAAGCAAGCAGATAACGGCTGTAAACGCTAGAAAGCGACCGAGTACAACCAAATAGAACAGAAAACAGAGCATAACAACAGAAAGCGGGCAGATAACAGCGCTAAACAATAGAAAACGACTAAATTCAGCCGAGTGCAACAAGAAAAGAACAGAAAATAGCTAAAAACAATAAAAAGCAGGCAGATAACAGCTGTAAACGGTAGAAAATGACCAAATACAACCTAATAGAGTCAAATCCAGCTAAAAACGACAGAAAGTAAGCAGATAACAGCGCTAAGCAACAGAAAACGACTAAATACAGCGGAATACAACTGAAAATAACAGAAAACAGCTCCTAGAACAACAGAAAGCAAGCAGATAACGGCTGTAAACGGTAGAGAACGACCGAATACAACCAAATAGAACAGAAAACAGAGCATAACAACAGAAAGAAGGCAGATAACAGCGCTAAACAATAGGAAATTGACTAAATTCAGCCGAATACAACAAGAAAAGAACAGAAAACAGCTAAAAACAACAGAAATCAAGCAGATAACAACTGTAAACGGTACAAAACGACCAAATACAACCGAATAGAACAGAAAACAGAGCATAACAACAGAAAGCAGGCAGATAACAGCGCTAAACAATAGGAAACGACTAAATGCAGCCGAATACAACAAGAAAAGAACAGAAAACAGCTAAGAACAACAGAAATCGAGTAGATAACAACTGTAAACGATAGAAAACGACCAAATACAACCGAATAGAGCCAAAACCGACAGAAAGCAAGCAGATAACAGCGCTAAACAAGAGATAACGACTAAGCACAGCCGAATACATCCGAAAATAACAGAAAACAGCTCTCAAAGCAACAGAAAGCAAGCAGATAACGGCTGTAAACGGTAGGAAACGGCCGCATACAACTAAATAGAACAGAAAACAGAGCATAACAACAGTAAGCGGGCAGATAACAGCGCTAAACAATAGAAAACGACTAAATTCAGCCGAATACAACAAGAAAAGAACAGAAAATAGCTAAAAACAACAGAAATCAAGCAGGTAACAGCGGGAAGCAGCAGAAAACGACCAAACACAGCCGAATACAACCAAAATGAGTAGAAAACAGCTAAAAACAACAGAAAGCAGGCAGATGACAGCTGTAAACGGTAGAAAATGACCAAACACAACCGAATAGAGCCAAATCCGGCTAAAAACGACAGAAAGTAAGCAGATAACAGCGCTAGACAACAGAAAACCACTAAACACAGCGGAATACAACAGAAAATAACAGAAAACATCTCTTAGAATAACAGAAAGCAAGCAGATAACAACTGTAAACGGTACAAAACGACCAAATACAACCGAATAGAGTCAAAACTAACGCAGAACGGCAGAAAGCAAGCAGATAACGGCTGTAAACGCTAGAAAGCGACCGAGTACAACCAAATAGAACAGAAAACAGAGCATAACAACAGAAGGCGGGCAGATAACAGCGCTAAACGACAGAAAACGACTAAATTCAGCCGAATACAACAAGAAAAGAACAGAAAATAGCTAAAAACAACAAAAAGTAGGCAGATAACAGCTGTAAACGGTAGAAAATGACCAAATACAACCGAATAGAGTCAAATCCAGCTAAAAGCGACCGAAAGTAAGCAGATAACAGCGCTAAGCAACAGAAAACGACTAAATACAGCGGAGTACAACTGAAAATAACAGAAAACAGCTCCTAGAACAACAGAAAGCAAGCAGATAACGGCTGTAAACGGTAGAAAACGACAGAATACAACCAAATAGAACAGAAAACAGAGCATAACAACAGAAAGCAGGCAGATAACAGCGCTAAACAATAGAAAATGACCAAATACAGCTGAATACAACAAGAAAAGAACAGAAAACAGATAAAAACAACAGAAATCAAGCAGATAACAACTACAAACTGTACAAAACGACCAAATACAACCGAATAGAACAGAAAACAGAGCATAACAACAGAAAGCAGGCAGATAACAGCGCTAAACAACAGAAAACGACAAAACACAGCCGAATAAATCCGAAAATAACAGAAAACAGCTCTCAAAACAACACAAAGCAAGCAGATAACGGCCGTAAACGGTAGAAAACGACCGAATACAACCAAATAGAACAGAAAACAGAGCATAACAACAGAAAGAAGGCAGATAAAAGCGCTAAACAATAAAAAACGACTAAATTCAGCCGAATACAACAAGAAAAGAACAGAAAACAGCTAAAAACAACAGAAATCGAGTAGATAACAACTGTAAACGATAGAAAACGAACAAATACAACCGAATAGAGCCAAAACCGACAGAAAGCAAGCAGATAACAGCACTAAACAAGAGAAAACGACTAAGCACAGCCGAATACATCCGAAAATAACAGAAAACAGCTCTCAAAGCAACAGAAAGCAAGCGGATAACGGCTGTAAACGGTAGAAAATGACCAAATACAACCGAATAGAGCCAAATCCGGCTAAAAACGACAGAAAGTAAGCAGATAACAGCGCTAGACAACAGAAAACTACTAAACACAGCGGAATACAACTGAAAATAACAGAAAACAGCTCTTAGAACAACAGAAAGCAAGCAGATAACGGCTGCAAACGGTAGAAAACGACCGAATAAAACCAAGTAGAACAGAAAACAGAGCATAGCAACAGAAAGCAGGCAGATAACAGCGCTAAACAATAGAAAACGACTAAATTCAGCCGAATACAACAAGAAAAGGACAGAAAACAGCTAAAAACAACAAAAAGCAGGCAGATAACAGCTGTAAACGATAGAAAACGAACAAATACAACCGAATAGAGCCAAAACCGACAGAAAGCAAGCAGATAACAGCGCTAAACAAGAGAAAACGACTAAGCACAGCCGAATACATCCGAAAATAACAGAAAACAGCTCCCAAAGCAACAGAAAGCAAGCAGATAACGGCTGTAAACGGTAGGAAACGGCCGCATACAACTAAATAGAACAGAAAACAGAGCATAACAACAGAAAGCGGGCGGATAACAGCGCTAAACAATAGAAAACGACTAAATTCAGCCGAATACAACAAGAAAAGAACAGAAAATAGCTAAAAACAACAGAAATCAAGCAGGTAACAGCGGGAAGCAGCAGAAAACGACTAAACACAGCCGAATACAACCAAAATGAGTAGAAAACAGCTAAAAACAACAGAAAGCAGGCAGATGACAGCTGTAAACGGTAGAAAATGACCAAATACAACCGAATAGAGCCAAATCCGGCTAAAAACGACAGAAATAATAATAATAATAATAATAATAAAAATAATAATAATAATATAATAAAAATAATAATAATAATAATAATAATACGATCCTTCCTAAATTCCGATCCGTAATAGTTCGGGTGTTGACTTGGCATAGCCCGTCAACATTTGTTGCTACCGCAGTCATGCGAGAGAAACTTGAAAAATCAGAATAATAATAATAAACCCCGCGAGGGGTTGCTAGATCCCCTCAGTGGCGCCTCCCCAAGGTGGCGGATAGGGGAACGCCTCCCAGATATGGGTGGTACCGGGGAAATCAAATACCCGGGGCGGACCAAAACTAGCACGGTGGAATAGCGTCTGCATCCAGAGGATCGGCTATTCCTCAACAATTAGGACACGACGGATCTCCATGTGAGGAGCGGTACTCCGACAGCGTCTGACTCCATGTTAGGGGCGGCTGATAATACACCCGCAGGAAGCCACCCAACATCAGTAGGCTATCCGGTGCGTGGCGACACCGCAGGGTATACCGAAGCCCAAGGATGTAATCCAGCCGGCAACCTTCGCAGGTGCATCCTCAGGAGGCAATTTGGACGGCTGCCTCCGGAAATGTCGTCTGGGGGCCCTAAGGCCAACCACCTGACGGGCCCTATCTTCGGGTTCGACCACCCCGGAAGAAAAGCACCCACACCGAGCCGGTTTCGGAAGCCGGCGTTGGGCAAGGTGGCGGTGCTTCGAATTGCCCTGTTGACGACCCCCGCAATGACATGGACCATTTTAGGTGGACGACGGAGCTCAAGGATGACCTACTGAGCTGCTACGAGAGCAGTAGCCCGCGCCGTAGGGGATACATGTCCCGCATGTATGAGAGGTGGTGTGAAATGCACCCAGAGCATAGCACGCTTACCTCTCAGAATTTGCGAGATTATGTATCGTACCTCCGGAGGCAGGGATATGTTCGTGCTCCAGCTCAGCCTGCCCCTTCGGCGGACGGAAGGCCTGTTAACCAGGCTGAAAGTTCGCCGGTAAGGCCCGCTGAGAGGGAAATCGACCAAGTCGTCACACCTGGGGATTTCAGAGACCGAAGGGCCTTGCATAACAATGGAAGGTCCTTGAAGCTGGCAGATTTGAAGAGAGAGGATGAGGTTGTGGGTGAACGTCTATCGGAGGC
Source organism: Callosobruchus maculatus (assembly GCA_951848785.1). Classification (NCBI taxonomy): domain Eukaryota; kingdom Metazoa; phylum Arthropoda; class Insecta; order Coleoptera; family Chrysomelidae; genus Callosobruchus; species Callosobruchus maculatus. The sequence continues at coordinate 46,874 of CATOUR010000338.1, forward strand.
CTCTGACATTTGGAGCATCAATTGCGAAATTTACGCTGCGGCTCTGAGGCTAGCTAGACAGGGGAGAGTGAGAGACTCTCCTGTTGAGAGAGCACAGAGACGGGTGCGCCAAATGGAAGCGAAAATCCAGTTGGCTCGCCAGGAAGCATCCCGTATCCAGTGTGTGATGGAATATAGAGCGGCTGGGAAGCCTTTTACGTGCCGAGTGCGCCAGATAGCCTACGGGTTGAGGCGCGACCATCATACACTCAGTCAAGCGGTACTGGTTGTTGTCAAGCAACGCTGTCTTGACAGGATACGGATGCTAATCGCTGCTAAGCGATCGTTGGTGGCGCGGGCGAGAGGTCTGGAGCAGAACAGAATGTTCTACGAAAGACCTTCTCGCCTTTTCCAACAGCCGCCTCCAGCCATAGAGCAGCCGCCAACTGCTGATCGCGTGGAGACCTTTTGGAGGGACATTTACGAACAACCCAAACCTCTCTCAGCAGACACTCCGGCCTTGGCGCAGTTCGAGTCCGTTTGTAGGAGGACTCCTAACTTGAATGTACTGCGTCACCCGATAAACACGGAAGAAATTCTTGACGCCTTACGAGGCGCAAAGAATTTCGCAGCTCCTGGCCCGGATGGCATAAACACCTACTGGTGGAAAAAATTCCCCAGTTGCCACCGGCATTTAGCTAGAGTTTTTAACTCGTGGCTAAATCAGGAGCAACCAATTCCGGCTTGGTTTGTCGAGGGTCGAACCGTGCTTCTCCCGAAGACCGGAGATTTGTCTGATCCCAAAAACTACAGGCCAATAACATGTCTGAACGCGTGTTACAAGCTCTTCACCAGAATCTGGTACATGCGTATCCTTCAAGCTGTGAAGCCTGTATTTCTCGACGTGTATGAACAGAGAGGGTCAAAGAAAGGCGTAGCTGGCTGCAAGGAGAACCTGTTGATTGACCGATGTGTCACGCAGGACTCTGTGCAGTACAAGCGAAACCTTTCTATGGCCTGGATTGACTATCGCAAGGCATTCGACAGCACGTCTCATGAGCTCATTGTGCGGCTGTTGGAATGTCTTTCGGTGGATAATCAGATAGTGGGGTGCATCAAACAACTGATGCCACTCTGGAAGACCCGGTTCACCATAACATTAGGTGAAACTCGGGTTCAGACAGAGTTGGTGTCATTGAAAAGAGGTGTCTTCCAAGGAGACTCCTTGAGTCCCTTGCTCTTTTGCATCTCACTTTTGCCTCTGTCCATAGCGCTGAGAAATACTAAAGGATACAGCTGTGGCACGCCCAATAACCGGAGGCACAAGGTCACCCATCTGTTTTATATGGATGACCTAAAACTGTATGCCTCCGGCCAACGCGAAATACAACAATCGCTGAGGGTGGTGCAGGAGTACAGTCATGCTATCGGAATGGAGTTCGGGACAGACAAATGTGCATTGGTTCATCTCAAGAAAGGACGAAGCGGAGGTAGTGGAGATGAGGAACAGCTCGTTGATGGGAGCATCTTGCGACAACTGCATGCCGGAGATACTTATACCTACCTTGGAGTGGCGCAGCGTCATGTCCAAGAGGCAACATTGGTTAAAGAGTGTCTCCGCCGCAAGTATTTGCACCGACTCCGGCAGATCTGGTCGTCAGAACTGTCCGGCAAGAACAAAGTCGCTGCCACAAACATGCTTGCGGTCCCATTGTTATTATACACCTTTGGTGCTATACACTGGAAAGTGAACGAGCTGAAGGAAATCGACACGAAGACCCGCAAAAGGATGAATATGGAGAGAAGCCTGCATCCTAAGTCCTCTGTCCCGCGAATATACCTCCCGCGACACCTGGGAGGGCGTGGACTATTGAGTTTGGAGCGTCTGCACAACAGAGTAGTACTGGCCACTGCCTGCTATGTAACGAACAGCACCGATCCCCTGATCCGCTTCGTACGAGAGCACGAGAATGCGGGAAAAGGAGCATTTCTTTTTAGCGCAGCGAAGCGAGCAGCCGAGGAGCTCAGCCTCACACTCGACTTCAAGCGGAGGTGTCAGCAGTCCATTACGGAACTTGCTCCCGCAGAATTAAAAGCCCACATTAAAACTGCCGAAGTCGACTTCCTCTTAAGACTTCATAAAGATAAGCCAATGCATGGAATCTTCTACAAACATCTAGAAGAGCATGGCTTGTCTGAGCAGTTGACCTTCTCTTTCCTAAGGTCTAGTGGGTTGAAGTCGGAGACTGAGGGCTTTATAATGGCTTGCCAAGACGGTGTCTTCAACACCTTGGTATACCGTAAAAGGGTTATGGGTGTACATGTACCCGACACCCATTGTAGAGCTTGCCGACAGGCGCCAGAGACGCTTATGCATCTCTTGTCGGCGTGTAAGACGTACGCTGGGACGGCTTACGTCCATCGGCACAACGCGGCTCTACGAGTGCTCTACTATCATTTAAGGCACTCATACGGTATCGATGAGACACCGGTGCTGCCATACGCTCCAGGGGATATAGAGTCCGTTGTGGAGAACGAGAGATGCCGGATTTACTGGAACTACTCGTTCCCCACGCTCGAGCTTGTACAGGCAAACAAGCCCGACATAGTCGGCGCCTGCCGAAGTGAACATCGTCTCTAAGGAGGAGGAAAAGCGGACCAAATATCAGGAGTTGCTCGGACAACTTCGCAGGCTCTGGCCAGACTACACTGTAAGTCTGCTGGTTATGGTCATTGGATCCCTAGGTGGAATGAGGAATACGCTGCTCTCTGCACTGCGCAAAATGCCGGTGTGCCGTGCGGCGGCGCACATCTTAGCCGCCAGAATGCAGAAGGCAGTCATCCTTGGGTCCCTTCGTCTACTTAGGGCGCACGATTCGCGGACCCAGTGATTGCTCACCTCACGGTGTGAGGAGTAGTCATTGGGTAATGGAACAGCAGCTCGGTGTGTCGGAGCCCGAGCTGCACTTTTTTGTTTTTAACATAATAATAATAAGCCCAGACTAATTTTTAAAAACAACACTCGACAGATATTACATACAATAAATGCCAACATAATACCACAATTCTTAACCAACGACAGTGACCTGGAGGATATCCACACTGTTATATATGCTGCTGCAGCAACTACACTCATAGTTAACGGCCAAAATCTTCCAAAGCGATTTAAAAACCACACAAACAAGAGATCTAAACCTAGATGGCAAATTAGAATCGAAAATAAACTTAGCACACTCAGAAAGGATCTCGCACACCTCACGCAATACACCAATAATAACAACCTCTCAAAACGCATACAGACAACAATAGATAGACTCAAATCTAAATCACCACAACAAACAATACCAGAAATTACTGATACACTTAAACAGAAGCTTGCAGTTTATGCAGCTAGACTCCGCAGATACAACGAGTCCAATGCCAGAAAGGATGCTAACAGCCTTTTTCAGAAAAGTGAAAAACAGTTCTATCAAAAGATAACAGCCGACAACCAGATCACAACAATAGAACCTCCCAGTAAACAAGAGTTAACTGAGTTTTGGGGAAGCCTATGGTCTGAACCCAAAACACATAATGACAACGCTCCATGGATCAGACAAGAAGAGGAAAAACAACAACACATACCAGAACAGGGAGACGTTATTCTTACACCACAGGAAATAGCTGAGACAATAAATCATACCCACAACTGGAAGTGCCCGGGTGTAGATAACGTGCAAAATTTCTGGTACAAGCAATTCACTGCAACCCATGAATTGCTCACAAACCAAATCAATAAAGCATTACTCCAACCCAATAGGCTTCCCAAATTCCTCACACAGGGGATAACGTATATAAAACCTAAAAACGCAGAAGCCAAGAACCCTGCCAATTACCGCCCGATCACTTGTCTCCCCACCTTATACAAGATCATCACAGCAACAATAGGCAAGAGGATTGAACAACACCTAACGCAAAACAACATCCTGACTGAAGAACAAAAAGGCTGTAGAAAACAAAGTCAAGGTTGCAAGGAACAACTTATAATTGATAGTGTGATCATGGAGCAAACCAGAAAAGAACACCGGAATCTTCATACCTGTTTTATCGATTATAAAAAGGCTTTCGACTCTGTGCCCCATAGCTGGCTAAAGAAAACTCTTGAAATATACAAAATCAACCCAGGGCTTCGTCAGTTTCTTACAAAAACCATGGAGACATGGCGAACAAACATATACCTTCAAACTGAGGACGGCCATATCCAAACGGATGAGCTACACATACGTCGTGGCATCTTCCAGGGTGACTCTCTCAGTTCAATATGGTTCTGCCTCTGTCTAAATCCACTCTCTAGCACGCTTAACGACACAAACTGTGGTTTTACCATCAGACACCAGAAAGTAAATCTACACAAAATCAATCATCTCCTCTACATGGATGATATAAAACTATATGCGGCCACAGAAGTGCAACTGAGAGAATTGCTCAGAATAACGGAAGTTTGTACGTCAGACATGAGGATGGAGTTCGGAATGAGTAAATGCAAGGTGCTCCACATCAATAAAGGCCAATGGAAAAACCATCCCCAACAAGAAGTAGTGACTGGCCAAACGCTCGACAACATGGACAAAGATGAAACGTACAAGTACCTGGGCTTCAATCAGAACGTTAAAATAGACCACACACAAGTCAAGGCACAACTAACACGAGAATTTAAAGACCGCCTCATTAAACTATTAAAAACAAAATTGAATTCTAAGAATCTCACAAAAGCCATTAATACATTTGCGATACCGGTACTCACATACTCCTTTGGCATCATCAAGTGGTCACACACGGACATAGAAAACATCCATATACTTATAAGAACAGAACTCACAAAACACAGAATGTCACATCCGAACACGTGCAAGGAGAGGCTTACCATAGACAGAAAGCTAGGGGGCAGAGGATTTATAGACATACAGTCACTTCGCACAACACAAATACAAACACTCAGACATTTCTTCCACACCAAACAAACTAACTTACATAAGGCAGTAGTAAAAGCAGACAAAAACTATACACCACTTAACCTCTCTAGTCCAGATCACGCAGCAGACAAATACGATCATATCCAATCACAACAAGAAAAAATAAACACCTGGTCGCAGAAAGCACTGCACGGCAAACATAGATACCGTGTCACCCAAGACCACATTAACCAAAAACAGTCATACACCTGGTTGCAGGATGGCCAGCTGTTCCCAGAAACGGAGGGTTTCATGCTTGCTATCCAGGACCAAGTGATTGCAACACGAAACTACAAAAAATATATAATTAAAGATCCATCCATAACAGACGATAATTGCAGAAAATGTCAACAACAAAAAGAAACAGTAGATCACATAACAAGCGGGTGCAAAACTCTTGCCGGTACCGAATACACAGCCAGACATAACTCTGCGGCCAAGGTCATACACCAAGCATTGGCCACAACAAGCAGACTAATAGAAAACACAGATCCGTACTACAATTACACTCCGACATCAGTACTCGAAAACGATCAATACAAACTATACTGGGATGTTGAAATACATACAGACAAGACTATCCCAGCCAATAGACCAGATATAGTTTTCCAGTCAAAGGCCGACAAAATTACCTATTTGATAGATATTGCCATTCCCAATGATGTGAACATCCAAAACACCTACGCTGGGAAGATATCTAAATACACGGACCTTGCCATGGAAATAAAACGACTTTGGAAACTAAACAAAGTCACTATTGTCCCCCTCATTATGTCTGTCTCAGGCCTTACACCAAACACGTTTACACAACACCTTCAACAGTTGGGCCTGGACGAAAAGTTACACAAAGTATTCCAAAAGTCTGTAATCCTGAAGACCTGTAATATTGTGCGATCTTTCCTAAATTCCGATCAATAATAGTCCGAGTGTTGACTTGGCACAGCCCGTCAACACTTGGTGCTACCGCAGTTATGCGAGAGGAACTTAAAAAGTCAGATAATAATAATAATAGCATTTATTCACCTTTTTGTTACACTGCAACAGTTAGGCTTGTCAAAAACCAATAAATAATACATTTAGTACAGAAAAAGAGTCCGGTCAATTGCAGTCCTTAAATCCACAACACACATAAGTATAACACAAACATTATCACACAAGAGATACATACAGGAATTTTACAAAAAATACGAGTTTAAATACAAGTGGATAGAGGTGATTGTCATATATTAAGAAATTCATCTACAGAGTAAAATGCCTTGTTCACTAAATATGAATATAAATTTCTTTTGAATGATGTACAGTCATCTGGCTCTCCAAATACGTCTACCAGCCGATTATAGAACATTATTTGTTTATATTTAACACTATTTTGACATATTTGTAGCCTATAATAGGGTTGATGGATTTTCCGATGGTTTCTCGTGTTATGTGAATGTACATCGCTGTTTCTTATCTGTGAGTATTCAGAACATTTCATCAAATCAACAATTGTTAGATAAATGTATAATGACGGTAATGTTAATATAGCTAATTTTTTAAATAATTCTCTACAAGGATAAAGTGGGTGGACGCCTGCTATAATTCTGATAATTTTCTTTTGTATTATGAATACTTTTGATGCATGTGCGGAATTTCCCCATACAATAAGACTATTTCCTATGACAGACTGCACCAAACCAAAGTAGGATAACCTGAGTATATCTGCACTCGTCGACGTTTTTAATCGTCTGATGAGATATACTGTTTTACTTAGTTTTGAGGTAATATCATTGATATGGTGTTCCCATGTTAGTTTACTGTCTAGTGTAACACCCAGAAATTTATGATGTGAACATTAGGGACTTCTTTGCCACACATTATGACTGCTTGTTCATAGAGATGTTTGCTATTCTTAACTCTAAATGGAATATGAGCGGTCTTGTCAACGTTTACTTTTAATCCATTGCTAACACAATATTTGTAAAAATTTTCTGCACATCTGCTTAAATGATTGACGGTGTTGTTTTCAGATTCATCTGATATCCCTATATTGGTGTCATCTGCATATTGTACGACTAAACAGTTTGTTCCTAAGTAGATTCCAATATCGTTCATAAAAACAACAAAAAGGATCGGCCCTAAGGCCGAACCTTGTGGAATACCGATATCAACATTTTTTGGTTGTGACTTACTTCCATTAACTACAGTTACTTGCTGTCGTCCTTGTAAATAAGACTCAATCCATTCATTTGAAATTCCTCTGATTCCCATACGATTTAGCTTTACTAATAATAACTGGTGATCTACCGTATCAAAGGCTCGACTTAGGTCAAATGATATAATAGATGGAAGTTCCTTATTATGCAAACAATTATAAACAAAGTCTGTTAAATCTTTTAGAGCTGATGTTGTTGAATGTTTACCTCTGAAACCATGTTGAGAGGATGATAATAATTTATTGATTTCCAGAAATGAGGTAAGTCTAACACTGAATGCGCATTCAAATACTTTAGCAAATTGACTTATTACACTTATGTTACGATATTTTTCAACATTTTCGCGAGAACCTTTATTTTTGAATACCGGTATTGATTTGGATAATTTTAGTTGGTCTGGAAATCTGCCACTAAGAAATGATTCATTTATTAAATGCGACAATGGTTCACAAATAAGGTCATTAACGTATGCCAATACTTTACCATTTATTTCATCTAGACCTGCTGCCTGTTTTGTTGATGTTCTTTTAATTAAAGAGTATACCTCATCAGGCGTTGTTGGTGTCAAGAAAAAGGAGCTACTGACAAATCCTGGCAGTCTCAGGGCATCACACTCTGGCCCGGCACAGTCAATCTCAGTAAAAAAATTGTTGAATCCTTCCGCTATATCCTGACTGTCTGTAACAGTTTCACCATTAGACAGAGCTACTTTTTCTATTTTACTATGACCACGCATACCACGCTCCTCATTAATTATTTTCCACATTTCTTTATTTATGTTATTCGTGTTTGAGATTCGAGCATTATTGTAAGTTCTTTTGCTGTTTACTATTTGACTATTATAAAGTATTTTAAAGCTCTCATATCGTTTTTTAATGAAACTGTTGTCTGTGTGTTTCACTATTTTGGACATTTCACATAGCAATTTATGAAGTTCCTTCAGTTCATTTGATAGCCATTGTTTGTTATTTATTGTATGCCTTATCTTTTTTAGTGGAAAGCAATTAATAAAATGGAACACGAAAGTACTATAGAAAAAGTTAAGTTTGTCATTAAAGTCCACAATGTGGTAGAGATCCTCCCACTGGATGCTAGTTAATGTATTTCTGAAACATTCCATATTACTCTCACTAAGGTCTCTCACATAAGTTTGTCTATTATCTTTATTATCTAGCCTGTTCAAAAATAATTCCCCAGTTTGATATGTATGATCAGACAGAAAAGTGTGTTTAACTTCTACACTATTTATATTCACATTAGTGAACATGACGTCAATCAATGTTTGAGAAGACGAAGTTACTCTTGTTGGTTCTGATATCATGTTGATCATGTCAAATTCTGCCATAATATTTACAATTTCATTACTCATTGATGTACTATCTTGAAGATTTATATTGATATCTCCACATAAAATGATATAATAATCATCACAGGAAACAGATGACAGCAACTCATACATTCGTTGAAAAAATATTTCTTTATTTCCGTGTGGAGATCTGTAAATTTCAACAATCATTAGTTTTTTATGTAAGGATGATTTCTCTAACCGCAGTGACACCGCACAAGCTTCAAAATCCTTCTCATAACATTCATAAATTGGAACAGGTTCATAAGTCATATCCTTATTAATCATAATAGAAACACCACCCCTAGTAAAAATACTTCTACAAAACGACGCCGCTACACAAAAACCTGACAAACGAAAACAAAACATTTCATTCTGAGTCAGCCATGTCTCACAAAGACATAAAATATCAGGCTTTTCCGATTCTACTAAGATCTCAAGCCCAAGATGTTTACTTTGTTGGGAAATACCTTGTATGTTCATATGCATAATTTTTATTGTATCCATGTTTGTTATTTGGTCAGTATCACAGTAAGCAGATAACAGCGCTAGACAACAGAAAACCACTAAACACAGCGGAATACAACAGAAAATAACAGAAAACAGCTCTTAGAATAACAGAAAGCAAGCAGATAACAACTGTAAACGGTACAAAACGACCAAATACAACCGAATAGAGTCAAAACTAACGCAAAACGACAGAAAGCAAGCAGATAACAGCTGTAAACGGTAGAAAATGACCAAATACAACCGAATAGAGCCAAATCCGGCTAAAAACGACAGAAAGTAAGCAGATAACAGCGCTAGACAACAGAAAACCACTAAACACAGCGGAATACAACAGAAAATAACAGAAAACAGCTCTTAGAATAACAGAAAGCAAGCAGATAACAACTGTAAACGGTACAAAACGACCAAATACAACCGAATAGAGTCAAAACTAACGCAGAACGGCAGAAAGCAAGCAGATAACGGCTGTAAACGCTAGAAAGCGACCGAGTACAACCAAATAGAACAGAAAACAGAGCATAACAACAGAAGGCGGGCAGATAACAGCGCTAGACAATAGAAAACGACTAAATTCAGCCGAATACAACAAGAAAAGAACAGAAAATAGCTAAAAACAACAAAAGGTAGGCAGATAACAGCTGTAAACGGTAGAAAATGACCAAATACAACCGAATAGAGTCAAATCCAGCTAAAAGCGACCGAAAGTAAGCAGATAACAGCGCTAAACAACAGAAAACGACTAAATACAGCGGAGTACAACTGAAAATAACAGAAAACAGCTCTGAGAGCAACAGAAAGCAAGCAGACAACAACTGTAAACGGTACAAAACGACCAAATACAACCGAATAGAGTCAAAACTAACGCAGAACGGCAGAAAGCAAGCAGATAACGGCTGTAAACGCTAGAAAGCGACCGAGTACAACCAAATAGAACAGAAAACAGAGCATAGCAGCAGAAAGCAGGCAGATAACAGCGCTAAACAACAGAAAATGACCAAATTCAGCCGAATACAACAAGAAAAGAACAGAAACAGCTAAAAACAACAGAAATCAAGCAGATAACAACTGCAAACGGTACAAAACTACCAAATACAACCGAATAGAACAGAAAACAGAGCATAACAACAGAAAGCAGGCAGATAACAGCGCTAAACAACAGAAAACGACAAAACACAGCCGAATACAACCGAAAATAACAGAAAACAGCTCTCAAAAACAACAGAAAGCAAGCAGATAACGGCCGTAAACGGTAGAAAACGACTGAATACAACCAAATAGAACAGAAAACAGAGCATAACAACAGAAAGAAGGCAGATAAAAGCGCTAAACAATAAAAAACGACTAAATTCAGCCGAATACAACAAGAAAAGAACAGAAAACAGCTAAAAACCACAGAAATCGAGTAGATAACAACTGTAAACGATAGAAAACGAACAAATACAACCGAATAGAGCCAAAACCGACAGAAAGCAAGCAGATAACAGCACTAAAAAGAGAGAAAACGACTAAGCACAGCCGAATACATCCGAAAAATAACAGAAAACAGCTCTCAAAGCAACAGAAAGCAAGCAGATAACGGCTGTAAACGGTAGGAAACGGCCGCATACAACTAAATAGAACAGAAAACAGAGCATAACAACAGAAAGCGGGCAGATAACAGCGCTAAACAATAGAAAACGACTAAATTCAGCCGATCACAACAAGGAAAAGAACAGAAAATAGATAAAAACAACAGAAATCAAGCAGATAACAACTGTAAACGATAGAAAACGACCAAATACAACCGAATAGGGTCAGAACTAACTCAAAACGACAGAAAGCAAGCAGATAACAGGCGGGAAACAGCAGAAAACGACTAAACACAGCCGAATACAACCAAAATGAGTAGAAAACAGCTAAAAACAACAGAAAGCAGGCAGATAACAGCTGTAAACGGTAGAAAATGACCAAATACAACCGAATAGAGCCAAATCCGGCTAAAAACGACAGAAAGTAAGCAGATAACAGCGCTAGACAACAGAAAACCACTAAACACAGCGGAATACAACTGAAAATAACAGAAAACAGCTCTTAGAACAACAGAAAGCAAGCAGATAACGGCTGTAAACGGTAGAAAACGACGAATAAAACCAAATAGAACAGAAAACAGAGCATAGCAACAGAAAGCAGGCAGATAAACAGCGCTAAACAATAGAAAACGACTAAATTCAGCCGAATACAACAAGAAAAGGACAGAAAACAGCTAAAAACAACAAAAAGCAGGCAGATAACAGCTGTAAACGGTAGAAAATGACCAAACACAACCGAATAGAGTCAAATCCAGCTAAAAACGACAGAAAGTAAGCAGATAACAGCGCTATGCAACAGAAAACGACTAAATACAGCGGAATACACTGAAAATAACAGAAAACAGCTCCTAGAACAACAGAAAGCAAGCAGATAACGGCTGTAAACGGTAGAAAACGACTGAATACAACCAAATACAACAGAAAGCAGAGCATAACAACAGAAAGAAGGCAGATGAAAGCGCTAAACAATAAAAACGACTAAATTGAGCCGAATACAACAAGAAAAGAACAGAAAACAGCTAAAAACAACAGAAATCGAGTAGATAACAACTGTAAACGATAGAAAACGAACAAATACATCCGAATAGAGCCAAAACCGACAGAAAGCAAGCAGATAACAGCGCTAAACAAGAGAAAATGACTAAGCACAGCCGAATACATCCGAAAATAACAGAAAACAGCTCTCAAAGCAACAGAAAGCAAGCAGATAACGGCTGTAAACGGTAGGAAACGGCCGCATACAACTAAATTGAACAGAAAACAGAGCATAACAACAGAAAGCAGGCAGGTAACCGCGCTAGAGAGTAGAAAATGACTAAATTCAGCCGAATACAACAAGAAAAGAACAGAAAACAGCTAAAAACAACAGAAATCAAGCAGATAACAACTGTAAACGGTACAAAACGACCAAATACAACCGAATGTAACAGAAAACAGAGCATAACAACAGAAAGCAGGCAGATAACAGCGCTAAACAATAAAAAACGACTAAATTCAGCCGAATACAACAAGAAAAGAACAGAAAACAGCTAAAAACAACAGAAATCGAGTAGATAACAACTGTAAACGATAGAAAACGGACAAATACAACCGAATAGAGCCAAAACCGACAGAAAGCAAGCAGATAACAGCGCTAAACAAGAGAAAACGACTAAGCACAGCCGAATACATCCGAAAATAACAGAAAACAGCTCTCAAAACAACAGAAAGCAAGCAGATAACGGCCGTAAACGGTAGAAAACGACCGAACACAACCAAATAGAACAAAAAACAGAGCATAACAGCAGAAAGAAGGCAGATAAAAGCGCTAAACAATAAAAAACGACTAAATTCAGCCGAATACATACAACAAGAAAAGAACAGAAAACAGCTAAAAACAACAGAAGTCGAGTAGATAACAACTGTAAACGATAGAAAACGGACAAATACAACCGAATAGAGCCAAAACCGACAGAAAGCAAGCAGATAACAGCGCTAAACAAGAGAAAACGACTAAGCACAGCCGAATACATCCGAAAATAACAGAAAACAGCTCTCAAAGCAACAGAAAGCAAGCAGATAACGGCTGTAAACGGTAGGAAACGGCCGCATACAACTAAATAGAACAGAAAACAGAGCATAACAACAGAAAGCGGGCAGATAACAGCGCTAAACAATAGAAAACGACTAAATTCAGCCGAATACAACAAGAAAAGAACAGAAAACCGCTAAAAGCAACAGAAATCAAGCAGATAACAACTGTAAACGGTACAAAACGACCAAATACAACCGAATAGAACAGAAAACAGAGCATAACAACAGAAAGCAGGCAGATAACAGCGCTAAACCACAGAAAACGACAAAACACAGCCGAATACATCCGAAAATAACAGAAAACAGCTCTCAAAACAACAGAAAGCAAGCAGATAACGGCTGTAAACGGTAGAAAACGACTGAATACAACCAAATACAACAGAAAGCAGAGCATAACAACAGAAAGAAGGCAGATGAAAGCGCTAAACAATAAAAAACGACTAAATTGAGCCGAATACAACAAGAAAAGAACAGAAAACAGCTAAAAACAACAGAAATCGAGTAGATAACAACTGTAAACGATAGAAAACGAACAAATACATCCGAATAGAGCCAAAACCGACAGAAAGCAAGCAGATAACAGCGCTAAACAAGAGAAAATGACTAAGCACAGCCGAATACATCCGAAAATAACAGAAAACAGCTCTCAAAGCAACAGACAGCAAGCAGATAACGGCTGTAAACGGTAGGAAACGGCCCGCATACAACTAAATTGAACAGAAAACAGAGCATAACAACAGAAAGCAGGCAGGTAACCGCGCTAGAGAGTAGAAAATGACTAAATTCAGCCGAATACAACAAGAAAAGAACAGAAAACAGCTAAAAACAACAGAAATCAAGCAGATAACAACTGTAAACGGTACAAAACGACCAAATACAACCGAATGTAACAGAAAACAGAGCATAACAACAGAAAGCAGGCAGATAACAGCGCTAAACAATAAAAAACGACTAAATTCAGCCGAATACAACAAGAAAAGAACAGAAAACAGCTAAAAACAACAGAAATCGAGTAGATAACAACTGTAAACGATAGAAAACGGACAAATACAACCGAATAGAGCCAAAACCGACAGAAAGCAAGCAGATAACAGCGCTAAACAAGAGGAAAACGACTAAGCACAGCCGAATACATCCGAAAATAACAGAAAACAGCTCTCAAAACAACAGAAAGCAAGCAGATAACGGCCGTAAACGGTAGAAAACGACCGAACACAACCAAATAGAACAAAAAACAGAGCATAACAACAGAAAGAAGGCAGATAAAAGCGCTAAACAATAAAAAACGACTAAATTCAGCCGAATACAACAAGAAAAGAAGTCGAGTAGATAACAACTGTAAACGATAGAAAACGGACAAATACAACCGAATAGAGCCAAAACCGACAGAAAGCAAGCAGATAACAGCGCTAAACAAGAGAAAACGACTAAGCACAGCCGAATACATCCGAAAATAACAGAAAACAGCTCTCAAAGCAACAGAAAGCAAGCAGATAACGGCTGTAAACGGTAGGAAACGGCCGCATACAACTAAATAGAACAGAAAACAGAGCATAACAACAGAAAGCGGGCAGATAACAGCGCTAAACAATAGAAAACGACTAAATTCAGCCGAATACAACAAGAAAAGAACAGAAAACCGCTAAAAGCAACAGAAATCAAGCAGATAACAACTGTAAACGGTACAAAACGACCAAATACAACCGAATAGAACAGAAAACAGAGCATAACAACAGAAAGCAGGCAGATAACAGCGCTAAACCACAGAAAACGACAAAACACAGCCGAATACATCCGAAAATAACAGAAAACAGCTCTCAAAACAACAGAAAGCAAGCAGATAACGGCTGTAAACGGTAGAAAAACGACTGAATACAACCAAATAGAGCAGAAAACAGAGCATAACAACAGAAAGAAGGCAGATAAAAGCGCTAAACAATAAAAAACGACTAAATTCAGCCGAATACAACAAGAAAAGAACAGAAAATAGCTAAAAACAACAAAAAGCAGGCAGATAACAGCTGTAAACGGTAGAAAATGACCAAATACAACCGAATAGAGTCAAATCCAGCTAAAAACGACAGAAAGTAAGCAGATAACAGCGCTAAGCAACAGGAAACGACTAAATACAGCGGAATACAACTGAAAATAACAGAAAACAGCTCCTAGAACAACAGAAAGCCAAGCAGATAACGGCTGTAAACGGTAGAAAACGACCGAATACAAGCAAATAGAACAGAAAACAGAGCATAACAACAGAAAGCAGGCAGATAACAGCGCTAAAACAATAGAAAATGACTAAATTCAGCCGAATACAACAAGAAAAGAACAGAAAACCGCTAAAAACAACAGAAATCAAGCAGATAACAACTGTAAAATGGTACAAAACGACCAAATACAACCGAATAGAACAGAAAACAGAGCATAACAACAGAAAGCAGGTAGATAACAGCGCTAAACAACAGAAAACGACAAAACACAGCCGAATACATCCGAAAATAACAGAAAACAGCTCTCAAAACAACAGAAAGCAAGCAGATAACGGCTGTAGACGGTAGAAAACGACTGAATACAACCAAATAGAACAGAAAACAGAGCATAACAGCAGAAAGAAGGCAGATAAAAAGCGCTAAACAATAAAAAGCGACTAAATTCAGCCGAAATACAACAAGAAAAAGAACAGAAAATAGCTAAAAACAACAAAAAGCAGGCAGATAACAGCTGTAAACGGTAGAAAATGACCAAATACAACCGAATAGAGTCAAATCCAGCTAAAAACGACAGAAAAGTAAGCAGATAAGAGCGCTAAGCAACAGGAAACGACTAAAATACTAAATTCAGCCGAATACAACAAGAAAAGAACAGAAAAACAGCTAAAAACAACAGAAATCGAGTAGATAACAACCGTAAACGATAGAAAACGACCAAATACAACCGAATAGAGCCAAAAACCGACAGAAAGCAAGCAGATAACAGCGCTAAAACAAGAGAAAAACGACTAAATTCAGCCGAATACAACAAGAAAAGAACAGAAAATAGCTAAAAACAACAAAAAGCAGGCAGATAACAGCTGTAAACGGTAGAAAATGACCAAATACAACCGAATAGAGTCAAATCCAGCTAAAAACGACAGAAAGTAAGCAGATAAGAGCGCTAAGCAACAGGAAACGACTAAAAATACTAAATTCAGCCGAATACAACAAGAAAAGAACAGAAAACAGCTAAAAACAACAGAAATCAAGCAGATAACAACTGTAAACGATAGAAAACCACCAAATACAACCGAATAGGGTCAGAACTCAAAACGACAGAAAGCAAGCAGATAACAGCGGGAAACAGCAGAAAACGACTAAACACAGCCGAATACAACCAAAATGAGTAGAAGACAGCTAAAAACAACAGAAAGCATGCAGATAACAGCTCTAAACGATAGAAAATGACCAAATACAACCGAATAGAGCCAAATCCGGCTAAAAACGACAGAAAGTAAGCAGATAACAGCGCTCGACAACAGAAAAACCACTAAACACAAGCGGAATACAACTGAAAATAACAGAAAAACAGCTCTTAGAACAACAGAAAGCAAGCAGATAACGGCTGTAAACGGTAGAAAACGACCGAATACAACCAAATAGAACAGAAGACAGAGCATAACAACAGAAAGCAGGCAGATAACAGCGCTAAACAATAGAAAAACGACTAAATTCAGCCGAATACAACAAGAAAAGGACAGAAAACAGCTAAAAAACAACAGAAATCAAGCAGATAACAACTGTAAACGGTACAAAACGACCAAATACAACCGAATAGAGTCAAAACTAACGCAAAACGACAGAAAGCAAGCAGATAACGGCTGTAAACGCTAGAAAGCGACCGAGTACAACCAAATAGAACAGAAAACAGAGCATAACAACAGAAAAGCAGGCAGATAACAGCGCTAAAACAATAGAAAATGACTAAATTCAGCCGAATACAACAAGAAAAAGAACAGAAAACAGCTAAAAACAACAGAAATCAAGCAGATAACAACTGTAAAACGGTACAAAACGACCAAATACAACCGAATAGAACAGAAAACAGAGCATAACAACAGAAAGCAGGCAGATAACAGCGCTAAACAACAGAAAAAGACAAAACAGCCGAATACATCCGACAATAACAGAAAACAGCTCTCAAAACAACAGAAAGCAAGCAGATAACGGCTGTAAACGGTAGAAAACGACTGAATACAACCAAATAGAACAGAAAACAGAGCATAACAACAGAAAGAAGGCAGATAAAAGCGCTAAACAGTAAAAAACGACTAAATTCAGCCGAATACAGCAAGAAAAGAACAGAAAAACAGCTAAAAAACAACAGAAATCGAGTAGATAAACAACTGTAAACGATAGAAAACGACCAAATACAACCGAATAGGGTCAGAACTAACTCAAAACGACAGAAAGCAAGCAGATAAACAGCGGGAAACACCAGAAAACGACTAAACACAGCCGAATACAACCAAAATGAGTAGAAAACAGCTAAAAACAACAGAAAGCAGGCAGATAACAGCTGTAACCGGTAGAAAAATGACCAAATACAACCGAATAGAGCCAAATCCGGCTAAAAAACGACAGAAAGTAAGCAGATAACAGCGCTAGACAACAGAAAACCACTAAACACAGCGGAATACAACAGAAAATAACAGAAAACAGCTCTTAGAACAACAGAAAGCAAGCAGATAACGGCTGTAAACGGTAGAAAACGACCGAATACAACCAAATAGAACAGAAAACAGAGCATAACAACAGAAAGCAGGCAGATAACAGCGCTAAACAATAGAAAACGACTTAATTTAGCCGAATACAACAAGAAAAGGACAGAAAACAGCTAAAAAACAACAGAAATCAAGCAGATAACAACTGTAAACGGTACAAAACGACCAAATGCAACCGAATAGAGTCAAAACTAACGCAAAACGACAGAAAGCAAGCAGATAACGGCTGTAAACGCTAGAAAGCGACCGAGTACAACCAAATAGAACAGAAAACAGAGCATAACAACAGAAAGCGGGCAGATAACAGCGCTAAACAATAGAAAACGACTAAATTCAGCCGAGTGCAACAAGAAAAGAACAGAAAATAGCTAAAAAACAACAAAAAAGCAGGCAGATAACAGCTGTAAACGGTAGAAAATGACCAAAATACAACCTAATAGAGTCAAATCCAGATAAAAAACGACAGAAAGTAAGCAGATAACAGCGCTAAGCAACAGAAAACGACTAAATACAGCGGAATACAACTGAAAATAACAGAAAACAGCTCCTAGAACAACAGAAAGCAAGCAGATAACGGCTGTAAACGGTAGAGAACGACCGAATACAACCAAATAGAACAGAAAACAGAGCATAACAACAGAAAGCAGGCAGATAACAGCGCTAAACGATAGGAAATTGACTAAATTCAGCCGAATACAACAAGAAAAGAACAGAAAACAGCTAAAAACAACAGAAATCAAGCAGATAACAACTGTAAACGGTACAAAACGACCAAATACAACCGAATAGAACAGAAAACAGAGCATAACAACAGAAAGCAGGCAGATAACAGCGCTAAACAATAGGAAACGACTAAATTCAGCCGAATACAACAAGAAAAGAACAGAAAACAGCTAAAAACAACAGAGATCGAGTAGATAACAACTGTAAACGATAGAAAACGACCAAATACAACCGAATAGAGTCAAAACTAACGCAGAACGGCAGAAAGCAAGCAGATAACGGCTGTAAACGCTAGAAAGCGACCGAATACAACCAAATAGAACAGAAAACAGAGCGTAACAACAGAAGGCGGGCAGATAACAGCGCTAAACAGCAGAAAACGACTAAATTCAGCCGAATACAACAAGAAAAGAACAGAAAATAGCTAAAAACAACAAAAAGTAGGCAGATAACAGCTGTAAACGGTAGAAAATGACCAAATACAACCGAATAGAGTCAAATCCAGCTAAAAGCGACCGAAAGTAAGCAGATAACAGCGCTAAGCAACAGAAAGCGACCAAATACAGCGGAGTACAACTGAAAATAACAGAAAACAGCTCCTAGAACAACAGAAAGCAAGCAGATAACGGCTGTAAACGGTAGAAAACGACCGAATACAACCAAATAGAACAGAAAACAGAGCATAACAACAGAAAGCAGGCAGATAACAGCGCTAAACAATAGAAAATGACCAAATACAGCCGAATACAACAAGAAAAGAACAGAAAACAGATAAAAACAACAGAAATCAAGCAGATAACAACTGCAAACGGTACAAAACGACCAAATACAACCGAATAGAACAGAAAACAGAGCATAACAACAGAAAGGAGGCAGATAAGAGCGCTAAACAACAGAAAACGACAAAACACAGCCGAATACATCCGAAAATAACAGAAAACAGCTCTCAAAACAACACAAAGCAAGCAGATAACGGCCGTAAACGGTAGAAAACGACCGAATACAACCAAATAGAACAGAAAACAGAGCATAACAACAGAAAGAAGGCAGATAAAAGCGCTAGACAATAAAAAACGACTAAATTCAGCCGAATACAACAAGAAAAGAACAGAAAACAGCTAAAAACAACAGAAATCGAGTAGATAACAACTGTAAACGATAGAAAACGAACAAATACAACCGAATAGAGCCAAAACCGACAGAAAGCAAGCAGATAACAGCACTAAACAAGAGAAAACGACTAAGCACAGCCGAATACATCCGAAAATAACAGAAAACAGCTCCCAAAGCAACAGAAAGCAAGCAGATAACGGCTGTAAACGGTAGGAAACGGCCGCATAGAACTAAATAGAACAGAAAACAGAGCATAACAACAGAAAGCGGGCAGATAACAGCGCTAAACAATAGAAAACGACTAAATTCAGCCGAATACAACAAGAAAAGAACAGAAAGTAGCTAAAAACAACAGAAATCAAGCAGATAACAGCTGTAAACGGTAGAAAATGACCAAATACAACCGAATAGAGTCAAATCCAGCTAAAAACGACAGAAAGCAAGCAGATAACAGCGCTAAACAAGAGAAAACGACTAAGCACAGCCGAATACATCCGAAAATAACAGAAAACAGCTCTCAAAGCAACAGAAAGCAAGCAGATAACGGCTGTAAACGGTAGGAAACGGCCGCATACAACTAAATAGAACAGAAAACAGAGCATAACAACAGAAAGCAGGCAGATAACAGCGCTAAACAACAGAAAACGACAAAACACAGCCGAATACATCCCAAAATAACAGAAAACAGCTCTCAAAACAACAGAAAGCAAGCAGATAACGGCTGTAAACGGTAGAAAACGACTGAATACAACCAAATACAACAGAAAACAGAGCATAACAACAGAAAGAAGGCAGATAAAAGCGCTAAACAATAAAAAACGACTAAATTCAGCCGAATACAACAAGAAAAGAACAGAAAACAGCTAAAAACAACAGAAATCGAGTAGATAACAACTGTAGACGATAGAAAACGACCAAATACAACCGAATAGAGCCAAAACCGACAGAAAGCAAGCAGATAACAGCGCTAAATAAGAGAAAACGACTAAGCACAGCCAAATACATCCGAAAATAACAGAAAACAGCTCTCAAGGCAACAGAAAGCAAGCAGATAACGGCTGTAAACGGTAGGAAACGGCCGCATACAACTAAATAGAACAGAAAACAGAGCATAACAACAGAAAGCGGGCAGATAACAGCGCTAAACAACAGAAAATGACCAAATTCAGCCGAATACAACAAGAAAAGAACAGAAAACAGCTAAAAACAACAGAAATCAGGCAGATAACAACTGCAAACGGTACAAAACGACCAAATACAACCGAATAGAACAGAAAACAGAGCATAACAACAGAAAGCAGGCAGATAACAGCGCTAAACAACAGAAAACGACAAAACACAGCCGAATACATCCGAAAATAACAGAAAACAGCTCTCAAAACAACAGAAAGCAAGCAGATAACGGCCGTAAACGGTAGAAAACGACTGAATACAACCAAATAGAACAGAAAACAGAGCATAACAACAGGAAGAAGGCAGATAAAAGCGCTAAACAATAAAAAATGACTAAATTCAGCCGAATACAACAAGAAAAGAACAGAAAACAGCTAAAAACAACAGAAATCGAGTAGATAACAACTGTAAACGATAGAAAACGAACAAATACAACCGAATAGAGCCAAAACCGACAGAAAGCAAGCAGATAACAGCACTAAACAAGAGAAAACGACTAAGCACAGCCGAATACATCCGAAAATAACAGAAAACAGCTCTCAAAGAACAGAAAGCAAGCAGATAACGGCTGTAAACGGTAGGAAACGGCCGCATACAACTAAATAGAACAGAAAACAGAGCATAACAACAGAAAGCGGGCAGATAACAGCGCTAAACAATAGAAAACGACTAAATTCAGCCGAATACAACAAGAAAAGAACAGAAAATAGCTAAAACCAACAGAGATCAAGCAGATAACAACTGTAAACGATAGAAAACGACCAAATACAACCGAATAGGGTCAGAACTAACTCAAAACGACAGAAAGCAAGCAGATAACAGCGGGAATCAGCAGAAAACGACTAAACACAGCGGAATACAACTGAAAATAACAGAAAACAGCTCTTAGAACAACAGAAAGCAAGCAGATAACGGCTGTAAACGGTAGAAACCGACCGAATAAAACCAAATAGAACAGAAAATAGAGCATAGCAACAGAAAGCAGGCAGATAACAGCGCTAAACAATAGGAAACGACTAAATTCAGCCGAATACAACAAGAAAAGGACAGAAAACAGCTAAAAACAACAAAAAGCAGGCAGATAACAGCTGTAAACGGTAGAAAATGACCAAATACAACCGAATAGAGCCAAATCCGGCTAAAAACGACAGAAAGTGAGCAGACAACAGAAAACCACTAAACACAGTGGAATACAACTGAAAATAACAGAAAACAGCTTCTAGAACAACAGAAAGCAAGCAGATAACGGCTGTAAACGGTAGAAAACGACCTAATACAACCAAATAGAACAGAAAACAGAGCACAACAAAAGAAAGCAGGCAGATAACAGCGCCAAAAAATAGAAAATGACTAAATTCAGCCGAATACAACAAGAAAAGAACAGAAAACAGCGAAAAACAACAGAAATCAAGCAGATAACAACCGTAAACGGTACAAAACGACCAAATACATCCGAATAGAATAGAAAGCAGAGCATAACAACAGAAAGCAGGCAGATAACAGCGCTAAACAACAGAAAACGACAAAACACAGCCGAATACATCCGAAAATAACAGAAAACAGCCCCCAAAACAACAGAAAGCAAGGAGATAACGGCCGTAAACGCTAGGAAACGGCCGCATATAACTAAATAGAACAGAAAACAGAGCATAACAACAGAAAGCGGGCAGATAACAGCGCTAAACAATAGAAAACGACTAAATTCAGCCGAATGCAACAAGAAAAGAACAGAAAATAGCTAAAAACAACAGAAATCAAGCAGATAACAACTGCAAACGGTAGAAAACGACCAAATACAACCGAGTAGGGTCAAAACTAACTCAAAACGACAGAAAGCAAGCAGATAACAGCGGGAAGCAGCAGAAAACGACTAAACACAGCCGAATACGACGAGAATGAGTAGAAAACAGCTAAAAACAACAGAAAGCAGGCAGATAACAGCTGTAAACGGTAGAAAATGAACAAACACAACCGAATAGAACAGAAAACAGAGCATAACAACAGAAAGCAGGCAGACAACAGCGCTAAACAACAGAAAACGACTAAACACAGCCGAATACATCCGAAAATAACAGAATGCAGCACCCAAAACTACAGAAAGCAAGCAGATAACGGCTGAAAACGGTAGAAAACGACAGAATACAACCAAATAGAACAGAAAACAGAGCATAACAACAGAAAGAAGGCAGATAAACGCGCTAAACAACAGAAAACGACTAAATTCAGCCGAATACAACAAGAAAAGAACAGAAAACAGCTAAAAACAACAGAAAGCAGGCAGATAACAGCTGTAAACGGTAGAAAATGACCAAATACAACCGAATAATGCCAAATCCGGCTAAAAACGACAGAAAGTAAGCAGATAACAGCGCTAGACAACAGAAAACGACTAAACACAGCGGAATACAACCGAAAATAACAGAAAACAGCTCTTAGAACAACAGAAAGCAAGCAGATAACGGCTGTAAACGGTAGAAAACGGCCGCATACAACTAAATAGAACAGAAAACAGAGCATAACAACAGAACGCGGGCAGATAACAGCGCTAATCAACAGAAAACGACTAAACACAGCGGAATACAACCGAAAATAACAGCAAACAGCTCTTAAAACGACAGAAATCAAGCAGATAACAACCGTAAACGGTAGAAAACGACCAAATACAACCGAATAGAGTCAAAAATAACGCAAAACGACAGAAAGCAAGCAGATAACGGCTGTAAACGCTAGAAAGCGACAGAGTACAACCAAATAGAACAGAAAACAGAGCATAACAACAGAAAGCGGACAGATAACAGCGCTAAACAACAGAAAACGACTAAACACAGCCGAATACATCAGAGAATAACAGAGAATAGCTCTCAAAACAACAGAAAGCAAGCAGATAACGGCTGTAAACGGTAGAAAACGACCGAATACAACCAGATAGCACAGAAAACAGAGCATAACAGCAGAAAGCAGGCAGATAACAGCGCTAAACAATAGAAAATGACTAAATTCAGCCGAATACAACAAGAAAAGGACAGAAAACAGCTAAAAACAACAGAAATCGAGCAGATAACAACTGTAAACGGTAGAAAACGACCAAATACAACCGAATAGAGCCAAAACTGTCTCAAAACGACAGAAGGCAAGCAGATAACAGCGCTAAACAACAGAAAACGACTAAACACAGCCGAATACATCGTAAAATAACAGAAAACAGCTCTCAAAACGACAGAAAGCAAGCAGATAACGGCTGTAAACGGTAGAAAACGACTGAATACAACCAAATAGAACAGAAAACAGAGCATAACAACAGAAAGAAGGCAGATAAAAGCGCTACACAATAGAAAACGACTAAATTCAGCCGAATACAACAAGAAAAGAAGAGAAAATAGCTAAAAACAACAGAAATCAAGCAGATAACAACTGTAAACGGTAGAAAACGACCAAATACAACCGAATAGGGTCAATACTACTCAAAACGACAGAAAGCAAGCAGAGAACAGCGGGAAACAGCAGAAAACGACTAAACACAGCCGAATACAACCAAAATGAGTAGAAAACAGCTAAAAACGACAGAAAGCAGGCAGATAACAGCTGTAAACGGTAGAAAATGACCAAATACAACCGAATAGAGTCAAATCCAGCTAAAAACGACAGAAAGTAAGCAGATAACAGCGCTAAACAACAGAAAACGGCTAAATACAGCGGAATACAACTGAGAATAACAGAAAACAGCTCTCAAAACAACAGAAAGCAAGCAGATAACGGCTGTAAACGGTAGAAAAACGACCGAATACAACCAAATAGAATAGAAAACAGAGCATAACAACAGAAAGCAGGCAGATAACAGCGCTAAACAATAGAAAACGACTAAATTCAGCCGAATACAACAAGAAAAGGACAGAAAACAGCTAAAAACAACAGAAATCAGGCAGATAACAACTGTAAACGGTACAAAACGACCAAATACAACCGAATAGAGTCAAAACTAACGCAAAACGACAGAAAGCAAGCAGATAACGGCTGTAAACGCTAGAAAGCGACAGAGTACAACCAAATAGAACAGAAAACAGAGCATAACAACAGAAAGCGGACAGATAACAGCGCTAAACAATAGAAAACGACTAAATTCAGCCGAATACAACAAGAAAAGAACAGAAAATAGCTAAAAACAACAAAAAGCAGGCAGATAACAGCTGTAAACGGTAGAAAATGAACAAATACAACCGAATAGAGTCAAATCCAGCTAAAAACGACAGAAAGTAAGCAGATAACAGCGCTAAGCAACAGAAAACGACTAAATACAGCGGAATACAACTGAAAATAACAGAAAACAGCTCCTAGAACAACAGAAAGCAAGCAGATAACGGCTGTGAACGGTAGAAAACGACCGAATACAACCAAATAGAACAGAAAACAGAGCATAACAACAGAAAGCAGGCAGATAACAGCGCTAAACAATAGAAAATGACCAAATTCAGCCGAATACAACAAGAAAAGAACAGAAAACAGCTAAAAACAACAGTAATCAAGCAGATAACAACTGCAAACGGTACAAAACGACCAAATACAACCGAATAGAACAGAAAACAGAGCATAACAACAGAAAGCAGGCAGATAACAGCGCTAAACAACAGAAAACGACAAAACACAGCCGAATACATCCCAAAATAACAGAAAACAGCTCTCAAAACAACAGAAAGTAAGCAGATAACGGCTGTAAACGGTAGAAAACGACCGAATACAACCAATTAGAACAGAAAACAGAGCATAACAGCAGAAAGCAAGCAGATAGCAGCGCTAAACAATAGAGAACGACTAAATTCAGCCGATTACAACAAGAAAAGGACAGAAAACAGCTAAAAACAACAGAAATCAAGCAGATAACAACTGTAAACGGTACAAAACGACCAAATACAACCGAATAGAGTCAAAACTAACGCAGAACGGCAGAAAGCAAGCAGATAACGGCTGTAAACGCTAGAAAGCGACCGAGTAGAATCAAATAGAACAGAAAACAGAGCATAACAACAGAAGGCGGGCAGATAACAGCGCTAAACAATAGAAAACGACTAAATTCAGCCGAATACAACAAGAAAAGAACAGAAAATAGCTAAAAACAACAAAAAGCAGGCAGATAACAGCTGTAAACGGTAGAAAATGACCAAATACAACCGAATAGAGTCAAATCCAGCTAAAAACGACAGAAAGTAAGCAGATAACAGCGCTAAGCAACAGAAAACGACTAAATACAGCGGAATACAACTGAAAATAACAGAAAACAGCTCCTAGAACAACAGAAAGCAAGCAGATAACGGCTGTAAACGGTAGAAAACGACCGAATACAACCAAATAGAACAGAAAACAGAGCATAACAACAGAAAGCAGGCAGATAACAGCGCTAAACAACAGAAAACGACAAAACACAGCCGCATACAACCAAAATGAGTAGAAAACAGCTAAAAACAACAGAAAGCAAGCAGATAACGGCTGTAGACGGTAGAAAACGACCGCATACAACTAAATAGAACAGAAAACAGAGCATAACAACAGAAAGCGGGCAGATAACAGCGCTAAACAATAGAAAACGACTAAATTCAGCCGAATACAACAAGAAAAGAACAGAAAACAGCTAAAAACAACAGAAATCGAGTAGATAACGACTGTAAACGATAGAAAACGAACAAATACAACCGAATAGAGTCAAAACCGACAGAAAGCAAGCAGATAACAGCACTAAACAAGAGAAAACGACTAAGCACAGCCGAATACATCCGAAAATAACAGAAAACAGCTCTCAAAGCAACAGAAAGCAAGCAGATAACGGCTGTAAACGGTAGGAAACGGCCACATACAACTAAATAGAACAGAAAACAGAGCATAACAACAGAAAGCGGGCAGATAACAGCGCTAGACAATAGAAAACGACTAAATTCAGCCGAATACAACAAGAAAAGAACAGAAAACAGCTAAAAACAACAGAAATCAAGCAGATAACAACTGTAAACGGTAGAAAACGACCAAATACAACCGAATGGAGTCAAAGCTGACTCAAAACGACAGAAAGCAAGCAGATAGAAGCGCTAAGCAACAGAAAACGACTAAATACAGCGGAATACAACTGAAAATAACAGAAAACAGCTCCTAGAACAACAGAAAGCAAGCAGATAACGGCTGTAAACGGTAGAAAACGACCGAATACAACCAAATAGAACAGAAAACAGAGCATAACAACAGAAAGCAGGCAGATAACAGCGCTAAACAATAGAAAATGACCAAATTCAGCCGAATACAACAAGAAAAGAACAGAAAACAGCTAAAAACAACAGAAGTCAAGCAGATAACAACTGTAAACGATAGAAAACGACCAAATACAACCGAATAGGGTCAGAACTAACTCAAAACGACAGAAAGCAAGTAGATAACAGCGGGAAACAGCAGAAAACGACTAAACACAGCCGAATACAACCAAAATGAGTAGAAAACAGCTAAAAACAACAGAAAGCAGGCAGATAACAGCTGTAAACGGTAGAAAATGACCAAATACAACCGAATGGAGCCAAATCCGGCTAAAAACGACAGAAAGTAAGCAGATAACAGCGCTAGACAACAGAAAACCACTAAACACAGCGGAATACAACTGAAAATAACAGAAAACAGCTCTTAGAACAACAGAAAGCAAGCAGATAACGGCTGCAAACGGTAGAAAACGACCGAATAAAACCAAATAGAACAGAAAACAGAGCATAGCAACAGAAAGCAGGCAGATAACAGCGCTAAACAATAGAAAACGACTAAATTCAGCCGAATACAACAAGAAAAGGACAGAAAACAGCTAAAAACAACAAAAAGCAGGCAGATAACAGCTGTAAGCGGTAGAAAATGACCAAATACAACCGAATAGAGCCAAATCCAGCTAAAAACGACAGAAAGCAAGCAGATAATAGCGCAGAACAACAGAAAACGACTAAACACAGCGGAATGCAACCGAAAATAACGGAAAACAGCTCTCAAAACAACAGAAAGCAAGCAGATAACGGCTGTAAGCGGTAGAAAACGACTGAATACAAACAAATAGAACAGAAAACAGAGCATAACAACAGAAAGAAGGCAGATAACAGCGCTAGACAATAGAAAACGACTAAATTCAGCCGAATACAACAAGAAAAGAACAGAAAACAGCTAAAAACAACAGAAATCAAGCAGATAACAACTGTAAACGGTAGAAAACGACCAAATACAACCGAATGGAGTCAAAGCTGACTCAAAACGACAGAAAGCAAGCAGATAGAAGCGCTAAACAACAGAAACCGACTAAACACAGCCGAATACAACCAAAATGAGTAGAAAACAGCTAAAAACAACAGAAAGCAGGCAGATAACAGCTGTAAATGGTAGAAAATGACCAAATACAACCGAATAGAGTCAAATCCAGCTAAAAACGACAGAAAGTAAGCAGATAACAGCGCTAAACAACAGAAAACGACTAAATACAGCGGAATACAACTGGAAATAGCAGCAAACAGCTCTCAACACAACAGAAAGCAAGCAGATAACGGCTGTAAACGGTAGAAAACGACTGAATACAAACAAATAGAATAGAAAACAGAGCATAACAACAGAAAGCAGGCAGATAATAGCGCTAAACAATAGAAAATGACTAAATTCAGCCGAATACAACAAGAAAAGAACAGAAAACAGCTAAAAACAACAGAAATCAAGCAGATAACAACTGTAAACGGTACAAAACGACCGAGTACAACCAAATAGAACAGAAAACAGAGCATAACAACAGAAAGCAGGCAGATAACAGCGCTAAACAACAGAAAACGACTAAACACAGCGGAATACAACCGAAAATAATAGAAAACAGCTCTCAAAACAACAGAAAGCAAGCAGATAACGGCTGTAAACGGTAGAAAACGACCGAATACAACCAAATAGAACAGAAAACAGAGCATAGCAACAGAAAGCAGGCAGATAACAGCGCTAAACAACAGAAAACGACTAAACACAGCGGAATACAACCGAAAATAACAGAAAACAGCTCTCAAAACAACAGAAAGCAAGCAGATAACGGCTGTAAACGGTAGAAAACGACTGAATACAAACAAACAGAACAGAAAACAGAGCATAACAACAGAAAGCAGGCAGATAACAGCGCTAAATAATAGAAAATGACTAAATTCTGCCGAATACAACAAGAAAAGAACAGAAAACAGCTAAAAACAACAGAAATCAAGCAGATAACAACTGTAAACGGTACAAAACGACCGAGTACAAACAAATAGAACAGAAAACAGAGCATAACAACAGAAAGCAGGCAGATAACAGCGCTAAACAACAGAAAACGACTAAACACAGCGGAATACAACCGAAAATAACAGAAAACAGCTCTTAAAACAACAGAAATCAAGCAGATAACGGCTGTAAACGGTAGAAAACGACCGAATACACCGAGTAGAGCCAAAACTGACTCAAACGACAGAAAGCAAGCAGATAACAGCGGGAAACAGCAGAAAACGACTAAACACAGCCGAATACAACCAGAATGAGTAGAAAACAGCTAAAAACAACAGAAAGCAGGCAGGTAACAGCTGTAAACGGTAGAAAATGAACAAATACAACCGAATAGAGTCAAATCCAGCTAAAAACGACAGAAGGTAAGCAGATAACAGCGCTAAACAACAGAAAACGACTAAACACTGCCGAACACATCCTAAAATAACAGAAAACAGCCTTCAAAGTAACAAAAAGCAAGCAGATAACGGCTGTAAACGGTAGAAAACTACTGAATACAAACAACTAGAACAGAAAACAGAGCATAACAACAGAAAGCAGGCTGATAACAGCGCTAAACAATAGAAAATGACTAAATTCTGCCGAATACAACAAGAAAAGAACAGAAAACAGCTAAAAACAACAGAAATCAAGCAGGTAACAACTGTAAACGGTACAAAACGACCCAGTACAACCAAATAGAATAGAAAACAGAGCATAACAACAGAAAGCAGGCAGATAACAGCGCTAAACAACAGAAAACGACTAAACACAGCGGAATACAACCGAAAATAACAGAAAACAGCTCTTAAAACAACAGAAATCAAGCATAGAACAACCGTAAACGGTAGAAACCGACCATACGACAAAAGCAAGCAGACAACAGCAGGAAGCAATAGAAAGCGACGAAATACAGCCGAGTACAACAGAAAAGAGCAGAAAACAGCTAAAAACAACAGAGAGCAGGCAGATGACAACTGGAAACGGTAGAAAACGGCCAAATACAACCCAATAGAGTCAAAACCAGCTAAAAACGACAGAAAGCAAGCAGATAACAGCGGAAAAAATAGAAAACGAATAAACACAGCCGAATACAACAAAAAAGAGCAGAAAACAGCTAAAAACAAGAGAAAGCGAGCAGATAACAACTGCAAAAGATAGGAGACGTCAAAATACAACCGAATAGAACAAAAAAACAGCGCATAACAGCAGAAAGCAAGCAGATAACAGCGCTAAACAACAGAAAACGACTAAACACAGCGGAATACAACCGAAAATAACATAAAACAGCTCTCAAAACAACAAAAAGCAAGCAGATAACGGCTGTAAACGCTAGAAAGCGACCGAGTACAACCAAATAGAACAGAAAACAGAGCATAACAACAGAAAGCAGGCAGATAACAGCGCTAAACAATAGAAAATGACTAAATTCAGCCGAATACAACAAGAAAAGAACAGAAAACAGCTAAAAACAACAGAAATCAAGCAGATAACAACTGTAAACGGTACAAAACGACCAAATACAACCGAGGTAGAACAGAAAACAGAGCATAACAACAGAAAGCAGGCAGATAACAGCGCTAAACAACAGAAAACGACAAAACACAGCCGAATACATCCCAAAATAACAGAAAAACAGCTCTCAAAACAACAGAAAGCAAGCAGGATAACGGCTGTAAACGGTAGAGAAACGACTGAATACAACCAAATACCACAGAAAACGGAGCATAACAACAGAAAGAAGGCAGATAAAAGCGCTAAACAATAAAAAACGACTAAATTCAGCCGAATACAACAAGAAAAGAACAGAAAATAGCTAAAAAACGACAGAGATCAAGCAGATAACAACTGTAAACGATAGAAAACGACCAAATACAACCGAATAGGGTCAGAACTAACTCAAAACGACAGAAAGCAAGCAGATAACAGCGGGAATCAGCAGAAAACGACTAAACACAGCCGAATACAACCAAAATGAGTAGAAAACAGCTAAAAACAACAGAAAGCAGGCAGATAACAGCTGTAAACGGTAGAAAATGACCAAATGCAACCGAATAGAAGCCAAATCCGGCTAAAAACGACAGAAAGTAAGCAGATAACAGCGCTAGACAACAGAAAACCACTAAACACAGCGGAATACAACTGAAAATAACAGAAAACACCTCTTAGAACAACAGAAAGCAAGCAGATAACGGCTGTAAACGGTAGGAAAACGACCGAATAAAACCAAATAGAACAGAAAACAGAGCATAGCAACAGAAAGCAGGCAGATAACAGCGCTAAACAATAGAAAATGACTAAATTCAGCCGAATACAACAAGAAAAGAGCAGAAGAACAGCTAAAAACAACAGAAATCAAGCAGATAACAACTGTAAACGTTACAAAACGACCAAATACAACCGAATAGAACAGAAGACAGAGCATAACAACAGAAAGCAGGCAGATAAACAGCGCTAAACAATAGAAAATGACTAAATTCAGCCGAATACAACAAGAAAAGAACAGAAAACAGCTAAAAACAACAGAAATCAAGCAGATAACAACTGTAAACGGTACAAAACGACCAAATACAACCGAATAGAACAGAAAACAGAGCATAACAACAGAAAGCAGGCAGATAACAGCGCTAAACAACAGAAAACGACAAAACACAGCCGAATACATCCCAAAATAACAGAAAACAGCTCTCAAAACAACAGAAAGTAAGCAGATAACGGCTGGTAAACGGTAGAAAACGACCGAATACAACCAATTAGAACAGAAAACAGAGCATAACAGCAGAAAGCAAGCAGATAGCAGCGCTAAACAATAGAGAACGACTAAATTCAGCCGATTACAACAAGAAAAGGACAGAAAACAGCTAAAAACAACAGAAGTCAAGCAGATAACAACTGTAAACGGTACAAAACGACCAAATACAACCGAATAGAACAGAAAACAGAGCATAACAACAGAAAGCAGGCAGATAACAGCGCTAAACAACAGAAAACGACAAAACACAGCCCGCATACAACCAAAATGAGTAGAAAACAGCTAAAAACAACAGAAAGCAAGCAGATAACGGCTGTAGACGGTAGAAAACGACCGCATACAACTAAATAGAACAGAAAACAGAGCATAACAACAGAAAGCGGGCAGATAACAGCGGCTAAACAATAGAAAACGACTAAATTCAGCCGAATACAACAAGAAAAGAACAGAAAACAGCTAAAAACAACAGAAATCGAGTAGATTAACGACTGTAAGCGATAGAAAAACGAACAAATACAACCGAATAGAGCCAAAACCGACAGAAAGCAAGCAGATAACAGCACTAAACAAGAGAAAACGACTAAGCACAGCCGAATACATCCGAAAATAACAGAAAACAGCTCTCAAAGCAACAGAAAGCAAGCAGATAACGGCTGTAAAGGGTAGGAAACGGCCCACATACAACTAAATAGAACAGAAAACAGAGCATAACAACAGAAAGCGGGCAGATAACAGCGCTAAACAATAGAAAGCGACTAAATTCAGCCCGAATACAACAAGAAAAGAACAGAAAATAGCTAAAAAACAACAGAAGTCAAGCAGATAACAACTGTAAACGATAGAAAACGACCAAATACAACCGAATAGGGTCAGAACTAACTCAAAACGACAGAAAGCAAGTAGATAACAGCGGGAAACAGCAGAAAACGACTAAACACAGCCGAATACAACCAAAATGAGTAGAAAACAGCTAAAAACAACAGAAAGCAGGCAGATAACAGCTGTAAACGGTAGAAAATGACCAAATACAACCGAATGGAGCCAAATCCGGCTAAAAACGACAGAAAGTAAGCAGATAACAGCGCTAGACAACAGAAAAACCACTAAACACAGCGGAATACAACTGAAAATAACAGAAAACAGCTCTTAGAACAACAGAAAGCAAGCAGATAACGGCTGCAAACGGTAGAAAACGACCGAATAAAACCCAAATAGAACAGAAAACAGAGCATAGCAACAGAAAGCAGGCAGATAACAGCGCTAAACAATAGAAAACGACTAAATTCAGCCGACATACAACAAGAAAAGGACAGAAAACAGCTAAAAACAACAAAAAGCAGGCAGATAACAGCTGTAAGCGGTAGAAAATGACCAAATACAACCGAATAGAGCCAAATCCAGCTAAAAACGACAGAAAGCAAGCAGATAATAGCGCAGAACAACAGAAAACGACTAAACACAGCGGAATGCAACCGAAAATAACGGAAAACAGCTCTCAAAACAACAGAAAGCAAGCAGATAACGGCTGTAAGCGGTAGAGAAAACGACTGAATACAAACAAAATAGAACAGAAAACAGAGCATAACAACAGAAAGAAGGCAGATAACAGCGCTAGACAATAGAAAACGACTAAATTCAGCCGAATACAACAAGAAAAGAACAGAAAACAGCTAAAAACAACAGAAATCAAGCAGATAACAACTGTAAACGGTAGAGAAAACGACCAAATACAACCGAATGGAGTCAAAGCTGACTCAAAACGACAGAAAGCAAGCAGATAGCAGCGCTAAACAACAGAAACCGACCTAAACACAGCCGAATATATCCGAAAATAACAGAAAACAGCTCTCAAAACAACAGAAAGCAAGCAGGAAACAGCGGGAAACAGCAGAAAGCGACTAAACACAGCCGAATACAACCAAAATGAGTAGAAAACAGCTAAAAACAACAGAAAGCAGGCAGATAACAGCTGTAAATGGTAGAAAATGACCAAATACAACCGAATAGAGTCAAATCCAGCTAAAAACGACAGAAAGTAAGCAGATAACAGCGCTAAACAACAGAAAACGACTAAATACAGCGGAATACAACTGGAAATAGCAGCAAGCAGCTCTCAACACAACAGAAAGCAAGCAGAATAACGGCTGTAAACGGTAGGAAAACGACTGAATACAAACAAATAGAATAGAAAACAGAGCATAACAACAGAAAGCAGGCAGATAATAGCGCTAAACAATAGAAAATGACTAAATTCAGCCGAATACAACAAGAAAAGAACAGAAAACAGCTAAAAACAACAGAAATCAAGCAGATAACAACTGTAAACGGTACAAAACGATCGGAGTACAACCAAATAGAACAGAAAACAGAGCATAACAACAGAAAGCAGGCAGATAACAGCGCTAAACAACAGAAAACGACTAAACACAGCGGAATACAACCGAAAATAATAGAAAACAGCTCTCAAAACAACAGAAAGCAAGCAGATAACGGCTGTAAACGGTAGAGAAAACGACCGAATACAACCAAATAGAACAGAAAACAGAGCATAGCAACAGAAAGCAGGCAGATAACAGCGCTAAACAACAGAAAACGACCTAAACACAGCGGAATACAACCGAAAATAACAGAAAACAGCTCTCAAAACAACAGAAAAGCAAGCAGATAACGGCTGTAAACGGTAGAAAACGACTGAATACAAACAAACAGAACAGAAAACAGAGCATAACAACAGAAAGCAGGCAGATAACAGCGCTAAATAATAGAAAATGACTAAATTCTGCCGAATACAACAAGAAAAGAACAGAAAACAGCTAAAAACAACAGAAATCAAGCAGATAACAACTGTAAACGGTACAAAACGACCGAGTACAAGCAAATAGAACAGAAAACAGAGCATAACAACAGAAAGCAGGCAGATAACAGCGCTAAACAACAGAAAACGCCTAAACACAGCGGAATACAACCGAAAATAACAGAAAACAGCTCTTAAAACAACAGAAATCAAGCAGATAACGGCTGTAAACGGTAGAAAACGACCGAATACAACCGAGTAGAGCCAAAACTGACTCAAAACGACAGAAAGCAAGCAGATAACAGCGGGAAACAGCAGAGAAACGACTAAACACAGCCGAATACAACCAGAATGAGTAGAAAACAGCTAAAAACAACAGAAAGCAGGCAGGTAACAGCTGTAAACGGTAGAAAATGAACAAATACAACCGAATAGAGCCAAATCCAGCTAAAAACGACAGAAAGTAAGCAGATAACAGCGCTAAACAACAGAAAACGACTAAACACTGCCGAACACATCCTAAAATAACAGAAAACAGCCCTCAAAGTAACAAAAAGCAAGCAGATAACGGCTGTAAACGGTAGAAGAAACTACTGAATACAAACAACTAGAACAGAAAACAGAGCATAACAACAGAAAGCAGGCTGATAACAGCGCTAAACAATAGAAAATGACTAAATTCTGCCGAATACAACAAGAAAAGAACAGAAAACAGCTAAAAACAACAGAAATCAAGCAGGTAACAACTGTAAACGGTACAAAACGACCCAGTACAACCAAATAGAATAGAAAACAGAGCATAACAACAGAAAGCAGGCAGATAACAGCGCTAAACAACAGAAAACGACTAAACACAGCGGAATACAACCGAAAATAACAGAAAACAGCTCTTAAAACAACAGAAATCAAGCATAGAACAACCGGTAAACGGTAGAAACCGACCAAATACAACCGAATAGAGTCAAAAATAACTCAAAACGACAAAAAGCAAGCAGACAACAGCAGGAAACAATAGAAAGCGACGAAATACAGCCGAGTACAACAGAAAAGAGCAGAAAACAGCTAAAAACAACAGAGAGCAGGCAGATGACAACTGGAAACGGTAGAAAACGGCCAAATACAACCCAATAGAGTCAAAACCAGCTAAAAACGACAGAAAGCAAGCAGATAACAGCGGAAAAAATAGAAAACGAATAAACACAGCCGAATACAACAAAAAAGAGCAGAAAACAGCTAAAAACAAGAGAAAGCGAGCAGATAACAACTGCAAAAGATAGGAGACGTCAAAATACAACCGAATAGAACAAAAAACAGCGCACAACAGCAGAAA
Source organism: Callosobruchus maculatus (assembly GCA_951848785.1). Taxonomy (NCBI): domain Eukaryota; kingdom Metazoa; phylum Arthropoda; class Insecta; order Coleoptera; family Chrysomelidae; genus Callosobruchus; species Callosobruchus maculatus. The sequence continues at coordinate 82,444 of CATOUR010000338.1, forward strand.
GCAAGCAGATAACAGCGCTAAACAACAGAAAACGACTAAACACAGCGGAATACAACCGAAAATAACATAAAACAGCTCTCAAAACAACAGAAAGCAAGCAGATAACGGCTGTAAACGCTAGAAAGCGACCGAGTACAACCAAATAGAACAGAAAACAGAGCATAACAACAGAAGGAAGGCAGATAAAAGCGCTAAACAATAAAAAACGACTAAATTCAGCCGAATACAACAAGAAAAGAACAGTAAAACAGCTAAAAAACAACAGAAATCGAGTAGATAACAACTGTAAAGGATAGAAAACGACCAAATACAACCGAATAGAGCCAAAACCGACAGAAAGCAAGCAGATAACAGCGCTAAACAAGAGAAAACGACTAAGCACAGCCGAATACATCCGAAAATAACAGAAAACAGCTCTCAAAGCAACAGAAAGCAAGCAGATAACGGCTGGTAAACGGTAGGAAACGGCCCGCATACAACTCAATAGAACAGAAAACAGAGCATAACAACAGAAAGCGGGCAGATAACAGCGCTAAACAATAGAAAACGACTAAATTCAGCCGAATACAACAAGAAAAGAACAGAAAATAGCTAAAAACAACAGAAATCAAGCAGATAACAGCGGGAAACAGTAGAAAACGACTAAACACAGCCGAATACAACCAAAATGAGTAGAAAACAGCTAAAAACAACAGAAAGCAGGCAGATAACAGCTGGTAAACGGTAGAAAATGACCAAATACAACCGAATAGAGCCAAATCCGGCTAAAAACGACAGAAAGTAAGAAGATAACGGCGCTAGACAACAGAGAACCACTAAACACAGCGGAATACAACTGAAAATAACAGAAAACAGCTCTTAGAACAACAGAAAGCAAGCAGATAACGGCTGTAAACGGTAGAAAACGACCGAATACAACAAAATAGAACAGAAAACAGAGCATAACAACAGAAAGCAGGCAGATAACAGCGCTAAACAATAGAAAACGACTAAATTCAGCCGAATACAACAAGAGAAAGGACAGAAAACAGCTAAAAACAACAGAAATCAAGCAAAACGACAGAAAGCAAGCAGATAACGGCTGTAAACGCTAGAAGGCGACCGAGTACAACCAAGTAGAACAGAAAACAGAGCATAACAACAGAAAGCGGGGCAGATAACAGCGCTAAACTATAGAAAACGACTAAATTCAGCCGAATACAACAAGAAAAGAACAGAAAATAGCTAAAAACAACAAAAAGCAGGCAGATAACAGCTGTAAACGGTAGAAAATGACCAAATGCAACCGAATGGAGTCAAATCCAGCTAAAAACGACAGAAAGTAAGCAGATAACAGCGCTAAGCAACAGAAAGCGACTAAATACAGCGGGAATACAACTGAAAATAACAGAAAACAGCTCCTAGAACAACAGAAAGCAAGCAGATAACGGCTGGTAAACGGTAGAAAACGACCGAATACAACCAAATAGAACAGAAAAACAGAGCATAACAACAGAAAGCAGGCAGATAACAGCGCTAAACAATAGAAACTGACTAAATTCAGCCGAATACAACAAGAAAAGAACAGAAAACAGCTAAAAACGACAGAAATCAAGCAGATAACAACTGTAAACGGTACAAAACGACCAAATACAACCGAATAGAACAGAAAACAGAGCATAACAACAGAAAGCAGGCAGATAACAGCGCTAAACAACAGAAAACGACAAAACACAGCCGGATACATCCGAAAATAACAGAAAACAGCTCTCAAAACAACAGAAAGCAAGCAGATAACGGCTGTAAACGGTAGAAAACGACTGAATACAACCAAATAGAACAGAAAACAGAGCATAACAACAGAAAGAAGGCAGATAAAAGCGCTAAACAATAAAGAACGACTAAATTCAGCCGAATACAACAAGAAAAGAACAGAAAACAGCTAAAAACAACAGAAATCGAGTAGATAACAACTGTAAACGATAGAAAACGACCAAATACAACCGAATAGAGCCAAAACCGACAGAAAGCAAGCAGGATAACAGCGGCTAAACAGAGAGAAAACGACTAAGCACAGCCGAATACATCCGAAAATAACAGAAAACAGCTCTCAAAGCAACAGAAAGCAAGCGGATAACGGCTGTAAACGGTAGGAAACGGCCGCATACAACTAAATAGAACAGAAAGCAGAGCATAACAAGAGATAGCGGGCAGATAACAGCGCTAAACAATAGAAAACGGCTAAATTCAGCCGAATACAACAAGAAAAGAACAGAAAATAGCTAAAAACAACAGAAATCAAGCAGATAACAACTGTAAACGATAGAAAACGACCAAATACAACCGAATAGGGTCAGAACTAACTCAAGACGACAGAAAGCAAGCATATAACAGCGGCAAACAGCAGAAAACGACTAAACACAGCCGAATACAACCAAAATGAGTAGAAAACAGCTAAAAACAACAGAAAGCAGGCAGATAACAGCTGTAAACGGTAGAAAATGACCAAATACAACCGAATAGAGCCAAATCCGGCTAAAAACGACAGAAAGTAAGCACATAACAGCGCTAGACGACAGAAAACCACTAAACACAGCGGAATACAACTGAAAATAACAGAAAACAGCTCTTAGAACAACAGAAAGCAAGCAGGTAACGGCTGTAAATGGTAGAAAGCGACCGAATACAACCAAACAGAACAGAAAACAGAGCATAACAACAGAAAGCAGGCAGATAACAGCGCCATACAATAGAAAACGACTAAATTCAGCCGAATACAACAAGAAAAGGACAGAAAACAGCTAAAAACAACAGAAATCAAGCAGATAACAACTGTAAACGGTACAAAACGACCAAATACAACCGAATAGAGTCAAAACTAACGCAAAACGACAGAAAGCAAGCAGATAACGGCTGTAAACGCTAGAAAGCGACCGAGTACAACCAAGTAGAACAGAAAACAGAGCATTAACAACAGAAAGCGGGCAGATAACAGCGCCAAACAATAGAAAGCGACTAAATTCAGTCGAATGCAACAAGAAAAGAACAGAAAATAGCTAAAAACAACAAAAAGCAGGCAGATAACAGCTGTAAACGGTAGAAAATGACCAAATACAACCGAATAGAGTCAAATCCAGCTAAAAACGACAGAAAGTAAGCAGATAACAGCGCTAAGCAACAGAAAGCGACTAAATACAGCGGAATACAACTGAAAATAACAGAAAGCAGCTCCTAGAACAACAGAAAGCAAGCAGATAACGGCTCTAAACGGTAGAAGAAACGACCGAATACAACCAAATAGAACAGAAAACAGAGCATAACAACAGAAAGCAGGCAGATAACAGCGCTAAACAATAGAAAATGACTAAATTCAGCCGAATACAACAAGAAAAGAACAGAAAACAGCTAAAAACAACAGAAATCAAGCAGATAACAACTGTAAACGGTACAAAACGACCAAATACAAACCGAATAGAACAGAAAACAGAGCATAACAACAGAAAGCAGGCAGATAACAGCGCTAAACAACAGAAAACGACAAAACACAGCCGAATACATCCGAAAATAACAGAAAGCAGCTCTCAAAACAACAGAAAGCAAGCAGATAACGGCTGTAAACGGTAGAAAACGACTGAATACAACCAAATAGAACAGAAAACAGAGCATAGCAACAGAAATAAGGCAAATAAAAGCGCTAAACAATAAAAAACGACTAAATTCAGCCGAATACAACAAGAAAAGAACAGAAAACAGCTAAAAAACAACAGAAATCGAGTAGATAACAACTGTAAACGATAGAAAACGACCAAATACAACCGAATAGGGTCAGAACTTACTCAAGACGACAGAAAGCAAGCAGATAATAGCGGCAAACAGCAGAAAACGACTAAACACAGCCGAATACAACCAAAATGAGTAGAAAACAGCTAAAAACAACAGAAAGCAGGCAGATAACAGCTGTAAACGGTAGGAAAATGACCAAATACAACCGAATAGAGCCAAATCCGGCTAAAAACGACAGAAAGTAAGCAGATAACAGCGCTAGACAACAGAAAACCACTAAACACAGCGGAATACAACTGAAAATGACAGAAAACAGCTCTTAGAACAACAGAAAGCAATCAGATAACGGCTGGTAAACGGTAGAAAATGACCGAATACAACCAAATAGAACAGAAAACAGAGCATAACAACAGAAAGCAGGCAGATAGCAGCGCCAGAAAATAGAAAATGACTAAATTCAGCCGAATACAACAAGGAAAGAACAGAAAACGGCGAAAAACAACAGAAATCAAGCAGATAACAACTGTAAACGGTACAAAACGACCAAATACAACCGAATAGAACAGAAAACAGAGCATAACAACAGAAAGCAGGCAGATAACAGCGCTAAACAACAGAAAACGACAAAACACAGCCGAATACATCCAAAAATAACAGAAAACAGCTCTCAAAACAACAGAAAGCAAGCAGATAACGGCTGTAAACGGTAGAAAACGACTGAATACAACCAAATAGGACAGAAAACAGAGCATAACAACAGAAAGAAGGCAGATAAAAGCGCTAAACAATAAAAAACGACTAAATTCAGCCGAATACAACAAGAAAAGAACAGAAAACAGCTAAAAACAACAGAAATCGAGTAGATAACAACTGTAAACGATAGAAAACGACCAAATACAACCGACTGGAGCCAAAACCGACAGAAAGCAAGCAGATAACAGCGCTAAACAGAGAGAAAACGGATAAGCACAGCCGAATACATCCGAAAATAACAGAAAACAGCTCTCAAAGCAACAGAAAGCAAGCAGATAACGGCTGCAAACGGTAGGAAACGGCCGCATACAACTAAATAGAACAGAAAACAGAGCATTACAACAGAAAGCGGACAGATAACAGCGCTAAACAATAGAAAACGACTAAATTCAGCCGAATACAACAAGAAAAGAACATAAAATAGCTAAAAACAACAGAAATCAAGCAGATAACAACTGTAAACGATAGAAAACGACCAAATACAACCGAATAGGGTCAGAACTAACTCAAAACGACAGAAAGCAAGCAGATAACAGCGGGAAACAGCAGAAAACGACTGAACACAGCCGAATACAACCAAAATGAGTAGAAAACAGCTAAAAACAACAGAAAGCAGGCAGATAACAGCTGTAAACGGTAGAAAATGACCAAATGCAACCGAATAGAGCCAAATCCGGCTAAAAACGACAGAAAGTGAGCAGATAACAGCGCTAGACAACAGAAAACCACTAAACACAGTGGAATACAACTGAAAATAACAGAAAACAGCTCCTAGAACAACAGAAAGCAAGCAGATAACGGCTGTAAACGGTAGAAAACGACCTAATACAACGAAATAGAACAGAAAACAGAGCACAACAACAGAAAGCAGGCAGATAACAGCGCCAAAAAATAGAAAATGACTAAATTCAGCCGAATACAACAAGAATAGAACAGAAAACCGCGAAAAAACAACAGAAATCAAGCAGATAACAACTGTAAACGGTACAAAACGACCAAATACAACCGAATAGAACAGAAAACAGAGCATAACAACAGAAAGCAGGCAGATAACAGCGCTAAACAACAGAAAACGACAAAACACAGCCGAATACATCCGAAAATAACAGAAAACAGCCCTCAAAACAACAGAAAGCAAGGAGATAACGGCCGTAAACGGTAGGAAACGGCCCGCATATAACTAAATAGAACAGAAAACAGAGCATAACAACAGAAAGCGGGCAGATAACAGCGCTAAACAATAGAAAACGACTAAATTCAGCCGAATGCAACAAGAAAAGAGCAGAAAATAGCTAAAAACAACAGAAATCAAGCGGATAACAACTGCAAACGGTAGAAAACGACCAAATACAACCGAGTAGGGTCAAAACTAACTCAAAACGACAGAAAGCAAGCAGATAACAGCGGGAAACAGCAGGAAAACGACTAAACACAGCCGAATACGACGAGAATGAGTAGAAAACAGCTAAAAACAACAGAAAGCAGGCAGATAACAGCTGGTAAACGGTAGAAAATGAACAAACACAACGGAATAGAACAGAAAACAGAGCATAACAACAGAAAAGCAGGCAGATAACAGCGCTAAACAACAGGAAAACGACTAAACACAGCCGAATACATCCGAAAATAACAGAATACAGCACCCAAAACTACAGAAAGCAAGCAGATAACGGCTGAAAACGGTAGAAAACGACAGAATACAACCAAATAGAACAGAAAACAGAGCATAACAACAGAAAGAAGGCAGATAAACGCGCTAAACAACAGAAAACGACTAAATTCAGCCGAATACAACAAGAAAAGAACAGAAAACAGCTAAAAACAACAGAAAGCAGGCAGATAACAGCTGTAAACGGTAGAAAATGACCAAATACAACCGAATAATGCCAAATCCGGCTAAAAAACGACAGAAAGTAAGCAGATAACAGCGCTAGACAACAGAAAACGACTAAACACAGCGGAATACAACCGAAAATAACAGAAAGGAGCTCTTAGAACAACAGAAAGCAAGCAGATAACGGCTGTAAACGGTAGAAAACGGCCGCATACAATTAAATAGAACAGAAAACAGAGCATAACAACAGAACGCGGGCAGATAACAGCGCTAAACAACAGAAAACGACTAAACACAGCGGAATACGACCGAAAATAACAGCAAACAGCTCTTAAAAACGACAGAAATCAAGCAGATAACAACCGTAAACGGTAGAAAACGACCAAATACAACCGAATAGAGTCAAAAATAACTCAAAACGACAAAAAGCAAGCAGATAACAGCGGGAAACAATAGAAAACGACTAAATACAGCCGAGTACAACAGAAAAGAGCAGAAAACGGCTAAAAAACACGAGGAAAGCGAGCAGATAACAACTGCAAAAGATAGGAAGCGTCCAAATACAACCGAATAGAACAGGAAACAGCGCATAACAGCAGAAAGCAAGCAGATAACAGCGCTGAGCAACAGAAAACGACTAAACGCAGCGGAATACAACCGAAAATAACGGAAAAACAGCTCTCAAAACAACAGAAAGCAAGCAGATAACGGCTGGTAAACGGCAGAAAACGCCCGAATACAAACAAATAGAACAGAAATCAGAGCATAACAACAGAAAGCAGGCAGATAACAGCGCTAAACAATAGAAAATGACTAAATTCAGCCGAATACAACAAGAAAAGAACAGAAAACAGCTAAAAGCAACAGAAATCAAGTAGATAACAACTATAAACGGTACAAAACGACCAAATACAACCGAGTAGAACAGAAAACAGAGCATAACAACAGAAAGCAGGCAGATAACAGCGCTAAACAACAGAAAACGACTAAACACAGCCGAATACATCAGAGAATAACAGAGAATAGCTCTCAAAACAACAGAAAGCAAGCAGATAACGGCTGTAAACGGTAGAAAACGACCGAATACAACCAGATAGCACAGAAAACAGAGCATAGCAGCAGAAAGCAGGCAGATAACAGCGCTAAACAATAGAAAATGACTAAATTCAGCCGAATACAACAAGAAAAGGACAGAAAACAGCTAAAAACAACAGAAATCGAGCAGATAACAACTGTAAACGGTAGAAGAAACGACCAAATACAACCGAATAGAGCCAAAACTGACTCAAAACGGCAGAAAGCAAGCAGATAACAGCGCTAAACAACAGAAAACGACTAAACACAGCCGAATACATCGTAAAATAACAGAAAACAGCTCTCAAAACGACAGAAAGCAAGCAGATAACGGCTGTAAACGGTAGAAAACGACTGAATACAACCAAATAGAACAGAAAACAGAGCATAACAACAGAAAGATGGCAGATAAAAGCGCTACACAATAGAAAACGACTAAATTCAGCCGAATACAACAAGAAAAGAAGAGAAAATAGCTAAAAACAACAGAAATCAAGCAGATAACAACTGTAAACGGTAGAAAACGACCAAATACAACCGAATAGGGTCAATACTACTCAAAATGACAGAAAGCAAGCAGAGAACAGCGGGAAACAGCAGAAAACGACTAAACACAGCCGAATACAACCAAAATGAGTAGAAAACAGCTAAAAACGACAGAAAGCAGGCAGATAACAGCTGTAAACGGTAGAAAATGACCAAATACAACCGAATAGAGTCAAATCCAGCTAAAAACGACAGAAAGTAAGCAGATAACAGCGCTAAACAACAGAAAACGGCTAAATACAGCGGAATACAACTGAGAATAACAGAAAACAGCTCTCAAAACAA